>OX465278.1:83364054-83559617 GCA_949987645.1 Tachina grossa | reverse complement strand
ATACATATACATATACATATACATATACATATACATATACATATACATATACATATACATATACATATACATATACATATACATATACATATACATATACATATACATATACATATACATATACATATACATATACATATACATATACATATACATATACATATACATATACATATACATATACATATACATATACATATACATATACATATACATATACATATACATATACATATACATATACATATACATATACATATACATATACATATACATATACATACATTTATACATTTATACAATTATTTTTAAATTATACATGCTTCGGCATGCTTTCATTTTTTTTTTCTTTAAATTTATGTAATACTCATACAGATACAGATATAAAGTAAGATCTGTTTACTGTACATTTTAAAATCTATGCATGCTTCAGCATGATTCTAGTTGAAGCGTATATTCATTCACTTAGTTTGTTTGATACTTATTCATACATATGTACATTCTTAAAGATTGGATATCAAAGTCCCATTTCCGTAGTTTATCTATATTTTCTAAAGATCTGATAGCTAAAGAAATAAATAGAGTGAAGATATTCTATAATAATCCCATTTTCACATTGTAAAATTTTGCGTGCGGGCGCTTTCGATGGGAAAATATACATACAACTTTATAAAAAGTGATAATATGATGTGCTGCTGAATATTGCACTATGTTATAGTTCATTTTAAACACTGAAGTTTTAGCAATATTTCATTCAGACCAACAAGTTTAGAGAATTCCACTACATTTAGTTAATTATCTTTCTTAAGACCCATCATTTCTAATCAATCCTACAAAAAACAACACAAACTAGATTTTTCGTTTTAATTTTATTTTTATTAAATTCAACATTCATTCTTCAAATTACTTTATACTATATTAAGTAGCTTTTCCTCATTTGTTAAGTTGACTTTAATAGGAGACATTTTAATGGTATGATGAACTTTTCTATTGCATGCATTGAGTAAATCTTTATATATACCAGTAGTTGTGAACTGGCGGTTCTGGGACAATTAAAATTGTTAAATTGTTGCTGAAATTGTTAAATTTGGGTAATTAAAATTTGAAAATTTTAAAATTCTTGAAATTTGATACCTACGAGGGTGGTTCGATAAGTCCTTTAAATATTTTTCGAGGGTGGTTCAATAAGTCTGTCTTTTTCTTAATGCCTACGGCAATACATAATTATTTTCAAATGCCGACGGGAAAATCATGAAAATGATTTTTTCTAATACCAATGGTGAAATAGTGATTATTAATTTTTCGTAATACCGAAGGCAAAACATGATAATTTTTTCTAATACCAATGGTGAAATAGTGATTATTAATTTTTCCTAATGTCTACGGCAAAACATGTTTATTAATTTTTCCTAATGCCGACGGCAAAACATGAATATAATTTTTTCAAATGCCGACGGGAAAATGATTTTTCCTAATGACGACGGGAAAACATGATAATTTATCCTAATGCATACGGCATGCATGATAATTTTTCCTAATGCCTACGGCAATGCATGATAATTTTTCCTAATGCCTACGGCAATGCATGATAATTTTTCCTAATGCCGACGGCAAAACATGATTATTATTTTTTCAAATGCCGACGGCAAAACATGATTATTATTTTCTAATGCTCCCAATGTTGCCAGACTGTAGAAATTTGTTATCGTAATACTACATCAGTAATATCAGAGAAAGTAGATTTGATAACTACTAGGTCATATGGTCTCATATGAATCATGGGAATGTGCTTGTGTGATTTCCTCACGCTAATAAATTGTTATAAAATAAAATAATTAAATAAATTATTTTATTTATTTATAAAACGTTCTCATGTATGTGAACACCCCTAATGCTTGTGTGTGGGGGGTCCAGCTTGTTTGTCGCTGGTAAGCTTATATTCTGTTTATTTGTTTAAGAAATATATTTGTATGTAGGTATGTATGTGTGTATGATGCATGCATGCATGTATGTATGTATGTATGTATGTGTGTATGATGTTTGTATGTATGTATGTATGTATGTGCGATCGAAAGAACTTGTGCGTGGAATATTTTGTGGCTGTGTAGAATACATTTATATTTTGCAACGTAATCATTTTCTTTGTCTGCGATTATTTTAAAGCAGAAAAGTTTCAACTAAGTACAGTCATCAGCAGAGAAACAAAAAGTTAAAACTGTGAATGCTGCAAGGATACTGCTACTAATTTTCGTATAAATACGCCAACTTTTCTAACCAACACATCAGTACTTTATTGTATTTACAAGTAGTATCATCAGCAATTGTGTTAAAGTTTTATAATAATAAAATAACTAAAAATGAGTTATACAGGTTATCAGTGTAATAGATGCCATAAGGTATACAAATACCAAAAGTCCTTTTTGGATCATGTGAAAAGTCATAGCGTGCAGGATCAAATGGTCGTAAGTCGGGGTACAAATCAAGAGCAACCGCAGACATTTGTTCAAAATCCTCAACAGCAGATAAATTCATTTCATCACCAGCAGCACCCTTCTCTACAGTATCCCCAATATCAACAATACGGTATGCCTAACTGTTACCCTACACCAATGTCATGGAGTAATCAGTTTTTGGCATCAGGAGTACCAATGCAATATGAGTATCCAAGTTACAATTATAATCCCGTCACACCAGTTAATCAAATGGAGCAGTATTCCAATTTGATGCAATGGCAACCTCTTAATTATCATCAACAAGAGCAGCAGCTACAACAACAAGCTCATCAACAAGGTGTGGATATCCTTGGAGGGACTTTATACAACGATACTATGGACATAAGTTTACCGGAAAGTGATGGAGAAGTAGAAGTAGAAGAAAAAAGAGAAGAAACTCTGCCAACTCCAATGAGTACTTCGCATGCTAGGAGAGAAGAAGAAGTCGAAGAGAATGTGAGATATTACGAAATATCGAAAGCCTTCAAAAACCATATCGCCACATATGTAATACTAAATAAAAAGGACCAACTTCTCTTGGAAGAATTTATTAAAGAAAACATGAATATTTTTATTGAGAGACTTCAAATGTCTTTGTCTAAACACATAATAATTAAATTTCATGTGAGTATTGTGGCGGAGTACATCAAAATCGTAGAAGAAAAATTGGAGTTGTGTATTATAACGCATGTAGCCAAAATGAGTTTGCTGACGAAGGCAGATAACATTGAAGAATTATTCCGTAAACAGATTGAGGAGATTTCAACCAAAATGTCCGAATTTGAGGAGCGAGATTCTGGTTGGACTTTGTCACGCATAGTTCGAGCAGAAATCAACATCAACAAATCTTCGCTAGTCAAAGGATCAAGTTGGATATCCACACCACAAAAATTAGAAGGCAGAAAAGCATGCATCAATATTGAAAATAGTGATGAATATTGCTTCAAGTGGTGTATAATCGCTGCCATGGATACTACAAAATACGATCGGCCAAAACGTTGCAGTTCTTATAATATTCAGGACATTTCTGCAGAGACGATTGTTACGCGAAATGGTGTAGCGTTAAATTTCAAAAACTTAACTTACCCATTAGCACTAAACAAAATTAAGGAGTTTGAGGTAAATAATCCAGCAATAAGTGTTAATGTGTTTGGGTACGATGAGGGAGCAGATCAAATCATCGGTCCCTATTATGTGACCAAGGATGAAAAAGTAAAGCATGTCAACTTGTTGCTTTTGGAGAATGGTGAAGTTCATCACTACATTTTGATAAAAGACATATCAAGGTAAGTTAGAAAATTATACTAATACTCTTTAATTTTAATGATACATATACTTGTTTTATATATTTTATAATATAGACATTTTACTTATAAACTTTTATATATTTTTTTTTCATTCACAGACTTTTACGAAGTCAATTAACGCAGAATGAACACAAACTTCATATCTGCAACACCTGTCTCCAATACACACATAACGAAAATGGTATGAGTAGCCATAAGGCGGAATGCGGCAAAATAGTGACAACTATGCCGTCAGGTCCAGATGCAGTTCTAAGTTTTAAGGGGCATCAGAGGAAAATGGATGTCCCCTTTGTGGTGTACGCAGATTTTGAATGCATCCTGGAAGACATTAGTAATAACGTGAGTAGTAAAACCAGTCTTGTCAAAAAGCACACTCCTTGTGCTTTTAGTTACTACATTAAGTGTCTCCATAACAATAAGTTAGATAAATTAAGGGTTTATACAGGGAAAGATGCTTCACAAAAATTTGTTTCATTTTTAATTAAAGATTGTGAGGATATTTATAATAATCATTTAGTAAATAATAGGCAAATGGATACTTTATCCCCTTCTGATATTTATAATTTTTATAGTGCGGTGAATTGTCATATTTGTCAAAAATTTCTAGGTAAAGATCGCGTTAGAGATCATTGTCACATTAGCGGTAAATATAGAGGTGCAGCCCACAATAACTGTAATTTGAATTACCAAATTCCCAAGTTTATACCAGTTTACTTTCACAATTACTCAAATTATGATTCACATCTTTTTATTAAAGAACTAGGTGAAATTTCTATGCAACTGAAAGTACTCCCTCTCAATAAGGAGCTTTATATATCACTCTCGCAATTTACAGAAATGAGCGATGGTCATAATCTTGAAATAAGATTTCTTGATACATTACGCTTTATGGCTGAGAGTTTAGAATCATTAGCCTGCAATTTGTCGGATAATAATTTTAACACTATAAGGTCCTTATTTCAAACAGAAAAAGAATTTCAGCTTATTAAGAAGAAAGGCATTTTCCCCTATGAGTACCTAAATTCATTTCAAAAATTAGACGAGTGCCAGCTGCCTTCACGCAGTGATTTCTTTAATAAGTTGAACAATAAAGAGTGTTCTTTAGAGGAATACTCACATGCTGTAGAGGTATGGAATACTTTTGGGTGCAAAAAAATGAAAGATTACATGGAACTTTACTTAAAAACAGATGTCCTCTTACTGACAGATATTTTCGAGAACTTTAGAAAAGTTTGTAAAGGTATTTATGAGCTGGATCCATGTCAATACTATACCGCACCTGGACTTTCCTGGGATGCAATGTTAAAATACACAAAAATTGAACTAGAATTATTGACGGACATAGACATGTACAATTTTATGAAAAAAGGAATACGTGGGGGAATCGTACAGTGTAGCCAAAGATATTCGAAAGCCAATAACAAATATTTGGAAGATTTCGATAAAGAGAAGCCCTCAGAGTTTCTTGTCTATTTAGACGCAAATAACCTTTACGGTTGGGCAATGTCGGAATATCTTCCTCATGGTGGGTTCAGATGGTTATCGCAAGACGAGCTGAATCTGGATCCAAACAGCATAGCTGACAATGGAACAGACGGTTATGTATATGAGGTCACTTTAGATTATCCTTCTCACTTACATGACTTTCATAATGACCTACCTTTTTGCGCTGAAAATAAAAAACCACTGCAAGCGAAATATAGCAAGTTGATAACCGATTTCTCTACAAAGCAATCATACGTGATACACTTTAGAGTTCTGAAACAATGCTTAGAAAATGGGTTAGTTTTAAAGAAAACACATCGTATTCTAGCATTTAAACAATCTCCATGGTTAAAAGGCTATATTGACCTAAATACCAGACATAGAGCCACTGCTAAAAATGCTTTTGAAAAAAACTTTTTCAAGCTACTTAATAATGCAGTCTATGGTAAAACCATGGAAAATGTGGATAAGAGGAGAGATGTTAAAATTGTCAATAATTGGGAGAGAACGAATTGTAATCGTTTGGGGGCTCAAGATTGGATATCAAAACCAAATTTTCATAGTTTATCTATATTTTCCGAAGATCTGGTAGCAATCGAAATGACTAGAGTCAAAACCTGCTACAATAAACCAATTTACTTAGGATTTTGTGTACTTGAATTGTCCAAATGGAAAATGTATAATTTTCATTACGGGTACATGCAACCTAAGTTTAAGACAAAACTCTCATTGAACTATATGGACACGGACTCTTTTATATATTCAATAAAGACGGATGACTTTTACGCTGACATAAAAAATGACATAGAAGAACATTTTGATACATCGGACTATCCCCCGGACAATACTTATAATTTCCCATTAATAAATAAAAAAGTTTTAGGCATGATGAAAGATGAAAACTGCGGTAAGATAATGACAGAATTTGTTGGGCTGCGATCAAAAATGTACTCATTCAGTGTACAAAATCAAAATAACGTTAAAAAATCAAAGGGGGTAAAAAGATCCATATTAGATAAATATAGTTTAGCTACTTATAGAAACTGTTTATTCAATAAGACTAATGTATACGATAATATGTTAACATTTAAATCTAAGCTTCACCATATATATACTAGTAAATTAAATAAGGTAGTCTTAAGTTATGGAGACGATAAGAGAAAAATTAGGTCAAATAATATTAACACATATGCATGGTATCATTTTCGTATTAAGGAAACTAACCCTGAATACGAACTTGATATGTTGCTAGATGAAATTGCTAGAATGCAAGAAAATAGCTAAAATTAGTTAATTGTTAGTTAAGTAGTTAATTTTTAAATTGTATATAAAATCTTAGTTATTAAGAAACATTATTGTAAATAAAATCCTATTTATTGTTGTTAAAATGATTTTAAATAAAATCCTATTTATTAAGAAAAATTTTTGTACATAAAATCCTATTTATTAAGAAAAAATGATTGTAAATAAAATCCTATTTATTAAGAAAAACTATTGTACATATGTATATGAGTTTTTAAGAAAAAATTTGAAATAAAATATTGAAAAAAGAATTAAATGTGTGAATGACTTTTATTTCTTTATTGGCTTTACTTCGTTGGATAAAAAAAATAAAATGATATCTTCCATATCGCTTAAACATGCACAGTCTTGTTTTCCCTGAGAGGTTCTGCACAAAACAAATTGAATTTCACAATATTATGAAATTCCATTAAATTTCATATTTTCATAAAGAGAAACAATTTAGATAATCGGATAAGTCCTTATATTTTTCACTACATACAAGTTTCTGTAATTTTCTATTCGAATAAATGATTCCTAAATATCCTTTAAAAAATAATACAAAACAAGGAATAATTTAATTTAATTTTATTTATTTTTATTATAATGATGGAAACATTTCATAGTATCTAATTATTAAATTTTCTAATATACTTTTGCGCAAAAAATATATTGTACATCTGCAAGTATCAGGTCCTTCCTCACACTCAGGATCATACCAAGGACAGCTTTTGAAGTGTCCTTCTGTATTGTCTTCATCTTCCATGATACCATATTCTTCGTTCTCATCTAGCATATTTTCGAAAAATTTGATCATCTCCCAATGATCAAAAAGCCTGAAGCTTTCGAAATCTCTTAAAAATTGGTTTAGAGTACGTCTAATTTGGCTCATTGTATTTGCCGATAAATTAATGAATGATGATTGTTTGAAGGTTTCTTTAAGACTAATTTGCTCTTTAAATTTTAAAAGTACTATCTTTTGATATTTAAAATATCTATACCATCATCTATATTCCATACTTCTTTTTTAGCACTCTATCTCTCTCTATCCCTTTTCTCTCTATAACCATCTCTTTCTGTCTATCACTATCCCCCACTTATTCACTATTTCACCATAAATATTTTCGATTAGCCTTCTAGAAGTCATCATCGCTACTTTTAAGATCATTTTCAGTTAAACATTTAAAGTGAGTAGAAGTAAATAAAAAATGGAGTCTACAACAAATCTAACATCAAAATTTAATTCACTAAAAAATAAAACCTTAATCCACATAAAGGAGCTTGAGACATCAATTAAATACACAATTCGAAAAGTGACAAGAGTAACAACAAAATATGGGCCAACACTAAAAGTTGAAATGGAAAACCACATAATGTTCCTCCCAAAGCGATATAATGCTTTAACCGATGATGAAATTAAAGAGCTCTCGAGCGGATCATATTGCTTAAGTAGAGAAGGTGAACAAAGCTTAATTGTTGAAAGCGAGCTGAGTGAATTTCTAATTCAAAATTCCCAATTTCCAATTTGGCAATAATATATAATAATTTTGTATTTTAAATTATAAATAAAAATACATGAAACAGTTTTGTAAAAAATAAATGTTTGTGCTTTTTTATTTAATATTTTCAGTTATTTCATAAAGAAATTTAGGACATAAATGACCACAGGTAAATGTATTGAAATTCTGATGTTGATTATAGTTGTATTTTATATTTGTACCAAGATATTTGACTACTTCCGAAGGAGGTTGTAAGTTTCCAAAGCTGTCGAAATATTCTTTTTCATTGTTGTTTTTATAATATGCTACCCAATGTGTACCAGGTCCTGTTGATACGTCTAAATTGATTATTCCACATTCTATTTTCTTTGTTCGTTTTGGTAGAGTATTCAACATGAAAACTCCTCTAAAATATGGAATATTTATAGAGAAACGGTTTAGGTCCTCATCAGATAGTGGTCTGTTGGGTAGCATCTCTAATAGTTTTTTTGATTCCTCTTTGAAAACTAAACCATAACCCTTTTTATATGGTTTTAAGTAAAGTCCCTTTCCAACTGCAATAGATTCCATCGCTTTATTATGTCTAGTTGCTTCATCAAGTTGATTTTTTGCATTCTTTGTTGCATTAACAGCTGTAGCTATAGCAGCACCTCCAGTTGTTAGACTACCAATTGCACCCAGAGCAGTTAAAATCGGTATTAGAGGCAAAAACCCACCAAGTTTTGGGACACGTATTACACGTGGTACTATAATTTGAGATTTTCTTCCTTTTAATGATTTGTTGATAGTTTTTCGGGCAATTTTAATTGCTGAATTAATATCTAATGGTTTGTCCTTCTTTAGTATTTTTGTTGCAGCTCTAATTGATGTTCTAAACAGTTTTTTTATCATTTAGCTTGTTCTTTTTAACATTTTTCTTTTTCTCCACACCCATACCAAATTTTGTTTTGGCTTTCATTGCGTTAGTAACCATATAGGCAAATGATTTTTCAGCAATACTACTATCTTTTGATAAAACTCGATCCCAAGCTGAATTTTCAAGTATTTTATCAGCCTTGTGTCTAGTGCTTAAATCCTTATTTTTCGAATAAGCTATATCGTGATCTTTACAAGCAGAGTCCAATAAATTAATTCCTTTATCACCTCGATTTAAACGTTTTTGTAGTTTTGTTCCAGGTCCACAGTACTGATATCCAGGAAGATGAAGTTCAAGAGGTAGAGAGTTTATTATTTTATCTACTATACCTCCTCCAACGAAGGTGTTTTTATGACTAAACGTTTTCTGATATCGTATAACCATATTATCTGATTTTTTCTATAATAAGAGGTAACATTTATGAAATGTATTTAGTTACAAAAATGCAGTTAGTGAAACAACATAAAAATATTTTAGTTCGTAATATTGATGAATCATCGAACATCACTTCAAAAATAAAGCATAGCCCCCTCTTACCAAATTCTATTCGTGCTCTAATAGTGGGACCACAAATTGTGGAAAGACTAATGTTATGATCGGCTTACTAGAAAGTCCTAATGGACTCAAGTTTGAAAACATCTATTTATACTCACAATCTCTTTATCAACCCAAATATGAGTACTTGAAAAAACTAATTTCACCAATTAAAGGAATGGGATATTATACATTCACCGATAATGAATCAGTTATTCCACCTGACGAAGCTAAAACTAATTCAATTATGATATTTGATGATGTTGCATGTGAAAAGCAGAATAATATACGTACATATTTTTGTATGGGGCGACATAGAGATATTGATTCATTCTACTTGTGTCAAACTTATACTAGAATTCCCAAGCATTTAATAAGAGACAATGCAAATGTTATTATAATGTTTAAGCAAGATGATACAAATATGAAGCATGTTTATAGGGATCATGTTGGCAGCGATATGAGTTACGAAAAGTTCCAAGAAATTTGTAGAGAATGTTGGAAGGATAAATATGGCTTTTTAGTGATAAGCAAAGATAATGAATTAAATGATGGTCGCTACAGAAAGCAATTTGACTTTTTCATAACTATATAAACTACTTCTCATAAAAGATTGACTTTAGTTATTAATCTAACTTTAAACTTGATACATCTATTTGCTATAACCTCATCCGATACCTGATAAGCTGATCTCCAAACTATACCAGCTACCTGAAAACCAGACCAGCTCCTGATAACCTGATCTAAAAACCAGACCAGGTCCTGATAAGCTGATCTGAAAACCAGACCAGGTCCTGAAAAGCTGATCTGAAAACCAGACCAGGTCCTGATAAGCTGATCTAAAAACCAGACCAGCTCCTGATAAGCTGATCTGAAAACCAGACCAGGTCCTGAAAAGCTGATCTGAAAACCAGACCAGGTCCTGATAAGCTGATCTGAAAACCAGACCAGGTCCTGAAAAGCTGATCTGAAAACCAGACCAGGTCCTGAAAAGCTGATCTGAAAACCAGACCAGGTTCTGATAAGCTGATCTAAAAACCAGACCAGGTCCTGATAAGCTGATCTGAAAACCAGACCAGGTCCTGAAAAGCTGATCTGAAAACCAGACCAGGTCCTGAAAAGCTGATCTGAAAACCAGACCAGGTCCTGATAAGCTGATCTAAAAACCAGACCAGCTCCTGATAAGCTGATCTGAAAACCAGACCAGGTCCTGAAAAGCTGATCTGAAAACCAGACCAGGTCCTGATAAGCTGATCTGAAAACCAGACCAGGTCCTGAAAAGCTGATCTGAAAACCAGACCAGGTCCTGAAAAGCTGATCTGAAAACCAGACCAGGTTCTGATAAGCTGATCTAAAAACCAGACCAGGTCCTGATAAGCTGATCTGAAAACCAGACCAGGTCCTGAAAAGCTGATCTGAAAACCAGACCAGGTCCTGATAAGCTGATCTGAAAACCAGACCAGGTCCTGATAAGCTGATCTGAAAACCAGACCAGGTCCTGATAAGCTGATCTGAAAACCAGACCAGGTCCTGAAAAGCTGATCTCATTGCTGATACCTGTTATTTGCCCTTAGCAAACATGGATGAGAAAATTTTAAAACAGTTGGTGTTGACAAGGAATGTGTTGAAGAAAAAGCTTCGTAGTATAAAAACTGGTGAAATAGATACACGTGAACAATTAAGAGATACATTCAAACCTATAACAGAATCTCTTAAAGAATTCATAAATAGTTCTAAAATTTTTAAAAGAATTCGTATAAAAGAAGAAAGTAACATCAAGACAGAAGTTGAAAATAATACAAGTTTAAAGCCTGAAAACCCATCAGTCAAGATAGAGACAAGTACACCAAAAAAACTAGTAGAAGGGACAATTTTTGATAATACCATCTTATTTAATGATGTTAATACTGAAAATGATGATGATGATGATGATGATGAAGATGATTTTTACTCACAGACTTCCAATACAGAATATACTTATACTGATTTATCAGTTTTGGAAGGAAGAAATGAGTTAGATACAAACTATGGCCCACACAAAGATTACAATAATGAATGGAAATTTGGTGATAGTAGCCTAAAACTGAATGAAGATAAAATACAAGTTGGTGGTCAAATATGGGCTCTAACACCAGGACTATTTTCTCTAATGTTTCATAAAATACCAAAAAATTACGATAAATTTGAACTTGAAATCTATAAAAAGATTTTAATTACTACTAATGCATATAGAAGAGACTTTAAACCTAATGGTCAAATTAAGGGTACTAGAGGATATAAATATAAATATATTATTAAGAAATTTATTGATGAGAAAAACCAGAAGAATTTACCTGAATCAACAGGGTCTAAGCCCAAAGGTAGCTATTTAGGTGAGGGAATGATGCAAGTTAACATCAATAATCCCAACTATATATACTGGGACGATCCAAATGAGTTAGTAGATAGACTTCGACTACTGCTCGCATCACAAGGTGCAGGTCATACTAATCACAATAACGAAATTGTATCAATTATTGAAGAACTACGTGAAGCGAATATAATACACTAACTTTAATAAACTAAATAGAGTATGTCTGTTGATAAATTTGGACACTATTTAAACGATACTAGCAGCACAATTTCTTTGAAAAATGCACCTAAACTGCTGGGGTTCTTTGTGGATACGAACAACAACATTGATGTCCAAAACAAAAGGATCAAAAATGTTGCAAAAGCTCTGGAGGAAAACGATGTTATCAATAAATTGTTTTTGCAAACTCAAATCGAAAAATTAGAAGAGAAATTATTAACATACTTTAAGGGGGATAATACTATAATACGAGAAGATATTCAAATGCAAATTGAGGAACTACAACGCGAAATAAAATTATATATAGAAGAAAATTATAAAATTGAAAAAGATATTCTACATATTAAAACATCCTTTGAAGAACAAATTGAACATCTTAATGAGAAAATTTATAGATTAGAAAATTATATGTTTGTATCAATAGCTGAAAGTGCGTCAAGCAGATCACAACACTCTGCAAAAAATCTTTAAAAACAACTTAATGTCTTCAAAAAGAAATTTAGTAAATGAACTCCATAAGCAAGCACGAAAACAATTTGTGCGTCGCAGAGTTGTAATGAAAGGAATAGATGATCTTTGGCAAGCTGATTTAGTTGAAATGGGGAACTATTCTAAAGAAAATAGAAATTATCGATTTTTGTTGACTGTAATTGACACATTCTCAAAATTTGCATGGGCAGTACCGCTAAAAACAAAAACAGCACTCGAAACAAGCAAAGCAATGGAAAATATTTTTGAATTAGGACGAGTTCCAAAAAACTTACAAACAGATGATGGAAAAGAATTTTTCAACAAACACTTTGGAAAATTAATGCATAAATACAACATTAATCACTACTCAACATATAGCATTATGAAAGCATCAATAGTAGAACGATTTAATAGAACATTGAAAGGAATGATGTGGAAAGAATTTAGTTATAATGGTTCATATAAGTGGATTGATATATACAAAGATTTACTCAATGCATACAATAGAAAAGTTCATCGTACCATTAAAATGGCTCCTATTAAAGTCAACTCAACAAATGAGGAAAAGCTGCTAAATACAGTATACAGTCATTTGAAAATGTATAAAATGTCAAAATTTAATGTGGGAGATCATGTTCGCATAAGCAAATATAAGCACACATTTGAAAAAGGTTATACTCCAAATTGGACTACAGAAATTTTCACAATTACAAGAGTTCAAAATACAAATCCTGCAACATACATATTAGAAGACTATCTTGGCAATCCTATTAAAGGTGGCTTCTATACTGAGGAACTTTCAAAAACTAGATTTCCAAATACATATCTAGTTGAAAAGGTTCTTAAAATTAAAGGGAAGGAGGTATATGTTAAATGGCTGGGATTTTCTAATCAACACAATTCTTGGATAAGTAAAGATGAAATATTATAGTTGGAAGAAAAACTAAATTAGAAACAACAACAACATCAATTGCAACAACAACAATAGCATTAATATTAAGAAACTAATGTTAATTTTGAAATGAGAAAAAGTTTTAAATAAAATATGTAAATCATACTTATAAACCATACTGTGTACTAAACATTATTTAATTGTAATCAGACTGTTATAATGTCAATAACACTTACTCTGAGCTCTAACTCATCAGAACTATCTGCTAGTTACTTTCCTCCTATTGAATTACATGGTGCATATGAGTGTGCTCTAACTGATTTTCATTCATACAACAGTATTCCAAATGTAGACACCTACAACAATATGTTTCATATAGGGGAACATATAATTGAAATACCAATTGGATCTTACGAATTAAATAATATAGTTGATTTTATAGAAGAGGAATACAAACGACTCTGCCCAGCAAATAAGATTTTTATTGAAGCCAATAACAATACAATGCAAGTTAAAGTTAATAGTTCCAAGGATCTTGTATATTTTAATAAAGACAATACAATTGGAAAACTTTGAGGATTCAATAGCAAAATCCTAACACCAAACAAATATTATTATTCAGATCTTCCAGTTAATATTTTTAAAGTGAATCTCTTGCGAATTGAAAGTAGTATCGCTATGAACACATATATGAATAACTCGAAATCGCATACACTTCATGAATTTCCGATTAATGTGCCTCCAGGCTATAAAATAGATGAGGTTCCAAGAAATCTTATCTATTTACCTGTAAACACCAGAGAGATAAGTTCACTAGCGCTGCGCGTACTGGATCAACACGGTGATTTAATTAATTTCCGAGGAGAGGAAATTACAATACGAATACATTTAAGGCCAACTAAATAATGCTAATATACAGCACAAAAACATTGAAAAATATAGCACCAAGAACAACAACAACAACATTAAAGCGACCAGCTCAACAAAAAGCTCTAACAACATCAAATAAAAATTTTCTAAAGTCCTTGAATTTTAAATTGAAGACAAAATGAGTTCAATAATAGATGTCTTAGATAAACCCTTGTCTGATGAGAATATAATCAAAAAGGACTATCATACATATGTACCATACTTACAATCTTACAACAATAATGATGAAATTAGAATTTCAATACAAAATCAAGATTTGTATGTGCTACCCAGTGAGAGCTACATTTATGTAGAGGGATTTGTTGTCGATGATAATAAGGCCAAATCTTCTTCTTCTTCTTCTTCGGAGAACTTTTTATTAAAAAACAACTTTGTGGCATATCTATTTGATGAAATTCGCTATGAGCTCAATGGAATTGAAATTGACCATACAAGATATTTAGGAGCCACAAGCACTATAAAAAATTTGGTTTCTCTGTCACCAACAGAAAGCAATGTGATGCAAAATGCTGGATGGAACAAAATTGACGATGTCACTCTTGAAAATGGATTTTTCAATTTTTATGTACCTCTAAAAATGCTTCTAGGATTCGCCGAAGACTACAACAAAGTTATACTAAATGGAAAACATGAATTGATACTCTTGCGCAATAAGAATGATGAAGATCTTGTACGCACGAGTGTTTCTACTGAAAAAGCTAAACTTACAATTTCACTCATCTCATGGAGAATCCCACATGTACAATTATCCGACTTTAGCAAATTGAATATGATAAAAATTATTAACAATGGTGCTTCTATACCTATGGCATTTCGCAGTTGGGATTGTCATGTTAATCCACAATTAAACACAGGTACTAGCCATATTTGGAATGTTAAACTGGCTGCAAATAGAGAACGCCCCCGTTTTGTATTGATTGCTTTTCAACAAGAAAATAAATTTGTTCATTGTGATTTGACTAATTTAAAAGTACATTTAAATTCAGTCTCATATCCATATGATGATCTTAACATAAAGTTCAAAAATGAACGATATGCAATTCTATATGATATGTATCTAAGATTCCAACAAAGTTACTATATGAGGGAATCTCAACCGCTTCTATCTGCATCAGAGTTTAAGACAAAAGCTCCTATTATTGTAGTAGATGTCAGTCATCAGAATGAATCACTCAATAATGGACCGATTGATATAAAAATAGCATTTGAAACAGCAACTAATATTGGAGCAAAGACATCAGCTTACTGCATTCTTATTCATGATCGCATAATAGAATATATACCCATCAAAGGACAAGTTCGAAAAGTCTTATAAATTGAGTAATATGGAAAATAACACAATTTTTATAGACGTACAAGGTTTCAAAAGTAATTCAAATGATTTCATCGCAAAAGAAGTAGCGATTGTTTTCAACAATTATGAATATAACAATTTCATTATAAAACCACCATTTGATTTTAAATGCTTATCAATAAAAAAGCAAAGAGAAGCAAAGTGGCTAACGAAAAACTATCATCACCTCAGCTGGACTGCTGGATCAGTTTCTTTTGAAAGCGTTTGCAATTTTTTAAAAGCCAACGCAAGATGTTCTAAAATTTATGTAAAAGGTGAAGAGAAAAGACGATGGTTGGAAAAAATTTTATGCCGAAAAATTTTTAACGTTGAGGATATAGGCTGTATCAACTTTAAACAAATGGAGATTAAGTATCCAGAATATTTTTATTGTAATTATCATAAACTTGGTGTTTGCGCATTAAAAAATGCTATTTTACTAACAAAAGAAATATCTTGCTTTAAATGAATTTTTACACTCTTTAAAATATTAATGTATGTATTATTATAAAATTTTAAAAAACTTTAAACAATAAATGTATAGAAAAATAAAAAATCTACAAGTGTTTTCTTATTTCAAAAACAAACTACATAAAGGAAAGAGAAGGAAGTGGGAAGGAGGAGGAGAAGTTAGCATTTTTGCTAACTTGCAAATTTTTACTTTTTGTTTCTCTGCTTATGACTGTAGTTAGTTGAAACTTGCTGCTTTAAAATAATCGCAGCCAAAGAAAATGATTACGTTGCAAAATATAAATGTATTCTACACAGCCACAAAATATTCCACGCACAAGTTCTTTCGATCGCACATACATACATACATACATACAAACATCATACACACATACATACATACATAAATACATGCATGCATGCATCATACACACATACATACCTACATACAAATATATTTCTTAAACAAATAAACAGAATATAAGCTTACCAGCGACAAACAAGCTGGACCCCCCACACACAAGCATTAGGGGTGTTCACATACATGAGAACGTTTTATAAATAAATAAAATAATTTATTTAATTATTTTATTTTATAACAATTTATTAGCGTGAGGAAATCACACAAGCACATTCCCATGATTCATATGAGACCATATGACCTAGTAGTTATCAAATCTACTTTCTCTGATATTACTGATGTAGTATTACGATAACAAATTTCTACAGTCTGGCAACATTGGGAGCATTAGAAAATAATAATCATGTTTTGCCGTCGGCATTTGAAAAAATAATAATCATGTTTTGCCGTCGGCATTAGGAAAAATTATCATGCATTGCCGTAGGCATTAGGAAAAATTATCATGCATTGCCGTAGGCATTAGGAAAAATTATCATGCATGCCGTATGCATTAGGATAAATTATCATGTTTTCCCGTCGTCATTAGGAAAAATCATTTTCCCGTCGGCATTTGAAAAAATTATATTCATGTTTTGCCGTCGGCATTAGGAAAAATTAATAAACATGTTTTGCCGTAGACATTAGGAAAAATTAATAATCACTATTTCACCATTGGTATTAGAAAAAATTATCATGTTTTGCCTTCGGTATTACGAAAAATTAATAATCACTATTTCACCATTGGTATTAGAAAAAATCATTTTCATGATTTTCCCGTCGGCATTTGAAAATAATTATGTATTGCCGTAGGCATTAAGAAAAAGACAGACTTATTGAACCACCCTCGAAAAATATTTAAAGGACTTATCGAACCACCCTCGTAGGTATCAAATTTCAAGAATTTTAAAATTTTCAAATTTTAATTACCCAAATTTAACAATTTCAGCAACAATTAAACAATTTTAATTGTCCCAGAACCGCCAGTTCACAACTACTTATACCAATCATACCTTTCAATGATCTATTAAATCATTCTAATATTGATGCTTTCATATTAAGTAATGTTTAATCTTCTATTTATGTATGAGTTTTCCCAAGTATTTATTAAAAAATTCTTTAGAATCATCTGTTTGTAAGTTTTTTGGTACCCGTACCACTTCAAAAATATTTTCCATTGCCTTGGTTTTTAGAGTGCAGCTTTTATTTTCAGCTGTACTTTGAGAATGTGTCAATTACAGTCTTCAAAAATCAACAATTTCTATTTTCTGTAGAATAGTTCTACATTTCACCTAACTTAGCTCCATAAAACATCATATATTCCTGTCATTACATCTCTACAAGCACAAACAGTTGTTGAGATTTAATATGGACTCCGTTAACTAAATTCCTTTTTAAAGACATTGAATTGTTTCACAGATTTTTTCGAAAGTGTTGTGATCTACATCTTGCATTTTCAGCTATTTATACTAACATGTAGTTAATTTTCTAATCTATATATTTAACCGTAAACTCTTCAATTTGTTTTTAATTATTTACTTTTTAGAATTGCTTTTTCAATTTTATAACTGTCTTCTTTCTCTAATTTTATTTCACGTTGTAGTTCCTCAATTTGCATTTAAATATATTCTTGAATATTAATGCTTTAAGCTATATTATTAATTTGTCTTGTATTTTATCTTCATTCAGTTTAATGTAACTATCAACAATAGTTTGTATCTAATTCATTTATGCCTTCCAATACTGATAAGTCAGTATAAATGTCTTCAGAATTAGAAGTCTATGAGTAAAATCATCGTCATCATCATTCTCAGTATTAGCATCATTAAATATGATGGTATTATCAAATATTGTTCCTTTTACTAGTTTCTTTGGGGTACTTATCTATATCTTGAGTGAAGGTTTCTCAGGCTTTAAACTTGTATATTTTCAACTTCTGTCTTGATTTTACTTTCATCTTTCATAAGAATTCTTTTAATATTTTTAAAACTATTTATGAATTCTTCTGCTATAGGTTTAAATGTATCTTTTAGTTGTTCACTTATATCTATTTCACCAGTTTTTATACTACGAAGCTTTTTCTTCAACACATTTCTTGTCAACACCAACTATTTTAAAATTTTCTCATCCATGTTCGCTAAGGGCAAATCACAGGTATCAGCAATCAGATCAGCTTTTCAGGAGCTGGTCTGGTTTTCAGATCAGCTTTTCAGGACCTGGTCTGGTTTTCAGATCAGCTTATCAGGACCTGGTCTGGTTTTCAGATCAGCTTTTCAGGACCTGGTCTGGTTTTCAGATCAGCTTATCAGGACCTGGTCTGGTTTTCGGATCAGCTTATCAGGAGCTGGTCTGGTTTTCAGATCAGCTTATCAGGAGCTGGTCTGGTTTTCAGATCAGCTTATCAGGAGCTAATCTGGTTATCAGATCAGCTTATCAGGAGCTGGTCTGGTTTTCAGATCAGCTTATCAGGAGCTGATCTGATTTTTAGATCAGCTTATCAGGTAACAGATCAGGCTATCAGGAGCTGTTCAGATTTTCATTTCAAGATATCTGAGTCAGATTTAGTTATCAGTGTACAAGTAGCTAGCCATTTATAACATTTATATACATGAAGTTTAAGGTCAGATGAAATACGAAAAATTAAAGTTTTATCTAGTAAAATTATTTTATATAACGATCACTATCTTTGCTTATAATCAAAAATCCATATTTATCCTTTCAACATGCTATTTATTTTTCTCACCTAACTTAAACATTAAATATATACATTATGATGATCTCTTATTAAATGTTTGGTGATTCTGGTGTAAGTTTTACATAAGTAGAATGAATTAACATTCTTATCTCTCCCCATACAAAAATATGCTTCCCATACGCATCATCGTTAAATATCATATTGGAATTACTTTGGACTGAAATAACAGATTCACTATAGGTAAATTTTTTAATATATTATTATTTTAATTGATGTAATTAATTTCTTCAGATATTTATATCTGGGGTGATATAAAGATTTTGGGTATAAATAAATGTTCTCAAATATTAAGTCCATTCGGACTTTCTAGCAAGCCAATCATAGCGTTTTTTTTTCGTAATTTGACAGGTCAACTATTGTTGCACGAATAGAATTTGATATAAGGGAACTATGATTTATTTTTGAACTATCGTTCGATGAATCATCAATATTTCGTACCACGAATTATTTATGTTGTTTTGACTAAGGGTATGAGTCAATATTTATAAAATCCATTTCATAAATATCAGCTCATGTTCAAACAACGTATGCTTTAAGTGTTTAAAACCGGTATTACCATAAAAATGGTGGTTTTATATAAAATATACTTTGTTTTACTAACCGTATTTTATAACTAAATGCATTTCATAAATATTGACGCATACTCATAATCAAAACTGCATATAAATATCCTTTGTTTTGACTATGAGTATGAGTCATTATCTCTTATTATAGAAAGAATAAAATAAATAGTATGATTATATGATATCAGAAATCATGTTTTCTAATATCATATAACCATACTATTTTATTCTTTCAATAATAATAGATAATATTTATGAAATGCATTTATTTACAAAATGCGATTAGTAAAACAACATAAATATAGCATGGTATGAAATTTTGATGATTCATCAATATTTCGTACCAAGGTATTTTTAGGTTGTTTTTACTATGGGTATGCGCCAATATTTATGAAATGTATTTCATAAATATTATCTCTTATTATAGAAAAATTAAATAATGTAGCTATACGATTTCAGAAAATATTTTCTGAAATCGTATAGCTATATTATTTTATTTGTCCTATAATAAGAGATAATGGCCCCTACTCATAGTCAAAACAAAGAATATTTTAAGAGTTTCAAATCAGTATTATCATACAAAATACTGATTTTAAACTCTTACAGCCTTATTTATAAAACTTATTAAGGCTTTGGAAAGGCTTTTTAAAACAAATTTTTTATAAAAATTTTTTCTTAAAAAGTCTTTACAAAGCCCTAATAAGTGTTATAAATAAGGCTGTTAAAATATACTTTGTTTTACTAACCACATTTTTGTAACTAAACGCATTTCATAAATATTGATGCATACTCATAGTCAAAAAAAGGATATTTTTCCCTTATATCAAATTCTATTCGTGCAACAATAGTTGACCTGTCAAATTACGAAAAAAAAAAACGCTATGATTGGCTTGCTAGAAAGTCCTAATGGACTTAATATTTGAGAACATTTATTTATACTCAAAATCTTTATATCACCCCAGATATAAATATCTGAAGAAATTAATTACATCAATTAAAATAATAATATATTACAAAATTTACCGATAGTGAATCTGTTATTTCAGTCCAAAGTAATTCCAATATGATATTTAACGATGATGCGTATGGGAAGCATATTTTTGTATGGGGAGAGATAAGAATGTTGATTCATTCTACTTATGTAAAACTTACACCAGAATCACCAAACATTTAATAAGAGATCATCATAATATATATTTAATGTTTAAGTTAGGTGAGAAAAATAAATAGCATGTTGAAAGGATAAATATGGATTTTTGATTATAAGCAGAGATAGTGAATTAAACGATGATCGTTATAGAAAATAATTTTACTAGATAAAACTTTACTTTTTCGTATTTCATCTGACTTTAAACTTCATGTATATAAATGTTATAAATGGCTAGCTACTTGTACACTGATAACTAAATCTGACTCAGATATCTTGAAATGAAAACCAGACCAGCTCCTGATAAGCTGATCTGATAACCAGACCAGCTCCTGATAAGCTGATCTGAAAACCAGACCAGCTCCTGATAAGCTGATCTGAAAACCAGACCAGCTCCTGATAAGCTGATCTGAAAACCAGACCAGGTCCTGATAAGCTGATCTGAAAACCAGACCAGGTCCTGAAAAGCTGATCTGAAAACCAGACCAGCTCCTGAAAAGCTGATCTGAAAACCAGACCAGGTCCTGATAAGCTGATCTGAAAACCAGACCAGGTCCTGAAAAGCTGATCTGAAAACCAGACCAGGTCCTGATAAGCTGATCTGAAAACCAGACCAGGTCCTGAAAAGCTGATCTGAAAACCAGACCAGCTCCTGAAAAGCTGATCTGATTGCTGATACCTGTGATTTGCCCTTAGCGAGCATGGATGAGAAAATTTTAAAATAGTTGGTGTTGACAAGAAATGTGTTGAAGAAAAAGCTTCGTAGTATAAAAACTGGTGAAACAGATACAAGTGAACAACTAAAAGATACATTTAAACCTATAGCAGAAGAATTCATAAATAGTTCTAAAAATATTAAAAGAATTCTTATGAAAGAAGAAGGTAAAATCAAGACAGAAGTTAAAAATATACAAGTTTAAAGCCTGAGAAACCTTCACTCAAGATATAGATAAGTACCCCAAAGAAACTAGTAAAAGGAACAATATTTGATAATACCATCATATATAATGATGCTAATACTGAGAATGATGATGACGATGATTTTACTCATAGACTTCCAATTCTGAAGACATTTATACTGACTTATCAGTATTGGAAGGCATAAATGAATTAGATACAAACTATTGTTGATAGTTACATTAAACTGAATGAAGATAAAATACAAGACAAATTAATGATATAGCTTAAAGCATTAATATTCAAGAATATATTTAAATGCAAATTGAGGAACTACAACGTGAAATAAAATTAGAGAAAGAAGACAGTTATAAAATTGAAAAAGCAATTCTAAAAAGTAAATAATTAAAAACAAATTGAAGAGTTTACGGTTAAATATATAGATTAGAAAATTAACTACATGTTAGTATAAATAGCTGAAAGTGCAAGATGTAGATCACAACACTTTCGAAAAAATCTGTGAAACAATTCAATGTCTTTAAAAAGGAATTTAGTTAACGGAGTCCATATTAAATCTCAACAACTGTTTGTGCTTGTAGAGATGTAATGACAGGAATATATGATGTTTTATGGAGCTAAGTTAGGTGAAATGTAGAACTATTCTACAGAAAATAGAAATTGTTGATTTTTGAAGACTGTAATTGACACATTCTCAAAGCACAGCTGAAAATAAAAGCTGCACTCTAAAAACCAAGGCAATGGAAAATATTTTTGAAGTGGTACGGGTACCAAAAAACTTACAAACAGATGATTCTAAAGAATTTTTTAATAAATACTTGGGAAAACTCATACATAAATAGAAGATTAAACATTACTTAATATGAAAGCATCAATATTAGAATGATTTAATAGATCATTGAAAGGTATGATTGGTATATATAAAGATTTACTCAATGCATGCAATAGAAAAGTTCATCGTACCATTAAAATGTCTCCTATTAAAGTCAACTCAACAAATGAGGAAAAGCTACTTAATATAGTATAAAGTAATTTGAAGAATGAATGTTGAATTTAATAAAAATAAAATTAAAACGAAAAATCTAGTTTGTGTTGTTTTTTGTAGGATTGATTAGGAATGATGGGTCTTAAGAAAGATAATTAACTAAATGTAGTGGAATTCTCTAAACTTGTTGGTCTGAATGAAATATTGCTAAAACTTCAGTGCTTAAAATGAACTATAACATAGTGCAATATTCAGCAGCACATCATATTATCACTTTTTATAAAGTTGTATGTATATTTTCCCATCGAAAGCGCTAGCACGCAAAATTTTACAATGTGAAAATGGGATTATTATAGAATATCTTCACTCTATTTATTTCTTTAGCTATCAGATCTTAAGAAAATATAGATAAACTACGGAAATGGGACTTTGTTATCCAATCTTTAAGAATGTACATGTGTATGAATAAGTATCAAACAAACTTAGTGAATGAATATACGCTTCAACTAGAATCATGCTGAAGCATGCATAAATTTTAAAATGTACAGTAAACAGATCTTACTTTATATCTGTATCTGTATGAGTATTACATAAATTTAAAGAAAAAAAATGCAAGCATGCCGAAGCATGTATAATTTCAAAAAAAAAAATAATAATCCTCACGTCATACAATTTTGTAAGCAAAGAAATTTTATGATTTTGTGGTCAATGAAATACATACATATGTATCTACTTTGTAAAAATTCAAAAGAGCGAACTGGTAAATTCTAATAGTAAAGATTTTTAATTGTAACACTCTACATCTCGGACTCTTACGTCACTATAGATAGAAGCATGCTAGGGCATGCATACTAGCAAAATATATAAAGCTGTTAGAAGGTGATGAGACAGCAATTGTATCTGGATCAACCCAACTCATGAATGTATTGTATACGGAGATGATTGATGGTGATGATTATCTTTTTTAAGTGAATAATCATTACATTACATTACATTACATTACAATCACTGCGACAGTGATTGACCCCTCAAACTTCATGTAGAAATACTTGAGGGGAAAAATTCTCTCAAAACATAGATATTTCATTGTTTCTTACACTTTATGAATACACCAACGGTGAATTGCTGGTAGAGGTAACTGAGTTATTTGAGATCGATTTGATACAATAGTTGTATATTAAACATGCATTTCTTTGTATCTAAACTAATTTCTACATACCTAATGTATATACCCACCAAAAAATTAGACAAAAATTCTCTATTCCAAGTAGTAAAATCTGAAAAAGGAGTGGCACATTAGAAGAAAAAAAAAATAAATAAAAATAGAGACTGACTGACCAACTAATACGTACACTCTGCCCGATGGGCACACAAAACACACTTAAACATTTCAGAAATATATATACAATACGCTGAACTTTAATAAAATGAAAAAAAGTCATATAGAACATTAAATAAAAGCCATAGGTGCTCACCGTTCATAAAATAAACATATGTATATGTATCTTATTAATGTAAACATATTATCAGTATAAAGCAACAGAAATTTCGTCATACAAAGTCATCTTGTATCCTAGAAGAGCCGTCGATAGGGTATACCTAAATTATATGAAAACGAGTTCGTTTTCTGTTGATCGCTATTAAAGAAGAAAATATGTTTGTTCATTATGATTTAACTAATTTAAAAGTACATTTAAATTCAGTCTCATACCCGTACTTCTTAACATAAAAATTAAAAATAAATGTTATCCAATTCTATATTATACTATGTATCAAAAATTTCAAAAAAGCTGTTATATGAAAGAATCTCCAGCGCTTCTAACTTCTAACTGCATCAGAGTTTAAGAAAAAAAACTCCTTTTATTCAATTTAATAAAATTTTAATTTGAAGCAGTAAGCAAATATAGGGTGTTTTTTTTAGAGGTATAGAACTTCGAATTGAAATAAAACACAAGAAAATCGTTTAAATGTCCATCAATTTGGCTTTATTGGATAATTTTATGCCATTGATGTTTAAATATGATTTCGGGCATGTGGCCGCCGCGGCTGGCTCGAATAAAGCCAATTCTACAGGTCCAATTTTCAACCACTTTTTCGAGCATATGGGGCCGTATGTTGGCGATAACGCCACGAATGTTGGCTTCCAAGTCCCCTAACGTTTCTGGTTTGTTGGCGTAGACGAACGACTTCACATATCCCCAAAGAAAATAATCCAATGGTGTCAAATCACACGATCTTGGTGGCCAATTGACAGGTCCATTCCGCGAAATTATGCGATGGACGATTATGTCGAGCATAAAATGGACGGAGCTTGCGGTAAACTTCGCGAACTGAACCATTATTTTCGAAATAAATTTGCACGATTTGCAAGTGTTGTTCTTTTGTCAACCTATTTATGATGAAATGGCAAACCAAATTAAATATTAATCACTTGACAGCTGACATAATGGCCGGCAGTTAAAAAAGTGATGCCAACTTAAAGTTCTATACCTCAATAAAAAACACCCTTTACATCAGCTTACTGCATTCTTATTCATAATCGTATAATAGAATATATAACCCCTAATGGACAAAGTCTAAAAGTCTTATAAATTAAGAAATATAGAAAATAACATAATTTTTATAAACGCGTAAAGTTGCAAAAGTAATTCAAATGATTTCATCGCAAAAAACAAACAAAAAGCAGCGATTGTTTTCAACAATTATGAAAATAATAATTACAATATAAAACTCCCTTTTGATTTCCAATGTTTATCAATAAAAAATAAAAAATAAGTAAGTTAACTAACAACAAAAAAACTATCAGTACCTAAGCTGGAGTGCCGGATCAGTTTCATTTAAAAATGTTTATACATTTTTAAAAAGCAAAGCGAGCTTTCCAAAATAAATGTACAAGGCTATAGCTAGAAAAAATTTTATACCCTAAAAATGTCAAACGTTGACTAACTAACATTGCATCAACTTTAAAAAACTGTAAATTAAGTATAAGAAATATTTCTATTATAGTTACTATTACTATAGAGTATGTAAGTACATATCTACAAGAATTCAGTTTTACTTAAAACAGAAAATCCTCACAAACTTTTAAGTAAACGCAGATAAAAATTAAAATGTTTTTAATTTCACCAACAACAGACATCACATGACAAAAAATAAAATAAAAAATGTATTCAAAGATTGAGTTGAACACTTATTTGTATGTACATATATATGTACATACATACATACATACATAAAATCAATCATATACATATCAAATTTCTTATCAATGCTTAAGTATTTATTAGATCTACATCATGAAAATATATGAAGCGTCGTTTAGTTAAAGCACAATGCAAATATAAACAATCCATACACTCAGGGAAAATCTGCAGCTTAAAAATAAGAATTCATCACATTAATTCAATAATTTTTAATATAATAGAAAATGTATATTGAGATATCTACAAACTAATGAGTTTAATAAATGAATACTGTAAATTAATATTTTGTCCATATTGAAATAAGAAATTTCAATATGACTAAACCTTCGCTAATGGTTCTTATTAATTCAGCATGGTTCTTACTGATTTCAAGTTGGGTTTTCTCTGTGTGTAGAAAACTCTTTCAGTCAAAGAAGACGAATGTAGTTAAATAAACAAAATCTGTAATATAAACAAATTTCACACAGACCGACTTCAACGCGAGACAAATTTAAGCATGAGAAAATATAAAGCAATCGTAAGTATAAAAGCATACTAGGATTAGGGAAGTCCAGATATATGATAGTATTTTATAGTACCAAATGTCGATGTTGAAAACAATTTATTTCTACCTACATATAAATACCAGCTCAAATACACACAAATAGCAGAATTCATATAAGAAATATCCAAGAAAATTTCAACAACACCCCACATTTTGCAAATCATGACGAGCCTTAAATTCTCCCTCAGATATACATACACAAATTCCCATGATCATACATACATATACAATATATAAGATTAATCTCAACAACACAACACTCTCACCTACCTGAAATTACAGATAGTCTTAAACTTCTACAGACGTCTATACACATAGATTCTCACGGCTAGATATTACAAGAACACCTCGCCCCTAATAAATCACAATCATCTTAAATTCTTACAAAAATACATACATACATACATACGCATAACCAATTTAACCAATTTTTATTTAAACTTAAACTACTATAGAGAGACACATACACAAATCTTCATGGCTACATATTACGTCAACAACCCTGCCCACCCAAATCATGGTCAGCCTTAAACTCCTACAGACATACAAACACACAGATTCCCCCGGTTGCATATTACTAGAACACCTCACCCCTCATAAATCACAATCAGCTCCTACAGAAATACACACATTGAAATCCCTACAAACATACACACACACACACACACATACACATACACACACACATTCACACACAACTACACACGCAATCGATCTACCTCAACTATACCCCGCCCCCTGCCAATCAAACCTTCACCTAAATTCTCACAGACAGACAGACACATCCATAAATTCCTATGGTTACATATTACGGCAACAACGCCGCCCACTCAAATCACGGTCAGCCTTAAATTCCCACAGTCTAGCAACACCTACAGTAGCATTAGAAAAAATAACTTTCACGTTTTCCCGTCGTCATTAGGAAAAATCATTTTCCCGTCGGTATTTGAAAAAACAATATTCATGTATTGCCCGGCATTAGGAAAAATTATCATGCATTGCCGTAGGCATTAGGAAAAATTAATAATCACAATTTCACCATTGGTATTAGGAAAAATCATTTTCATTATTTTCCCCGTCGGCATATACACACATACAAACCGCCAAACTATGAACCGCCTTAATACATTCACATAAAATATTCCACACACAAACATACACGGTCAGGCAGACAGACAGGCATACACTTAATGTAAACAAAAACTCCTAATGTAAACAAAAACTCCTAATGTAAACAAAAAACACAAATTTCCAAGAATTTAACAATTTTCAAATTTTAATTACCCAAATTTAACAATTTCACCAACAATTTAACAATTTTAATTGATTTAGAAGCGGTAGTTCCCTACTACTCATAACAAAAAAAGTTAAGGTTCTCCAACCCTGGAAACGTCTTTTTAATTTTTTTTTAAATTTTTTAGTTAAAAATACCAATTTTATTTACACTGAAGTATAAAATAAGTTTATTTAATAAAAATTATTAAAAACTAGTTTTCGGTAGTTATTTTGTATGGCAAAATGAAGTTTAAGTCTCCCAGCTCTGAAACCATCTGCTCGATTTTGCTGATTTTCAATACCAATCTTTTTTCGACCATTTCTGACCCACCAATTCAAGAACGAAGTCTCTAGCTTTTCCGGGAGCTTCGGAAAACCGATTTCACGTACAGACAGACGGACATCGCTTATTCGTCTTCCCTATTCATAAGGATCCAGAATATATATACTTTATGGCTCGCTTATTAATATTCTGGAAATTACCAACGGAATGACAAACCTATATATACCCTTTTACCATTTTTTGGTAAAGGGTATAAAAAGGGTTTTTTGTTATAAAATAATTTTTTTTTATATTTTTCTAATTTTTTACATTATATACAAAGATTTAAAAAAAAAATAATAATTTTATTAAAAACTAAGTAACCAACTTAAACAAAATAAATAATACTCCATTTTTTCGTGTCAAGAAACTCTTTTCACAAATACCTAGATCTTTTTATTTTGCACTAATTTCATTAAATAAAAACAAAGATTTTGAAGTTTTAATACTTGGTATGTCCACCCTTTGTGTCTACCACACTCTGTATTTTTTTTTCATCGAGTGAATTAACTTCTTTAAGTCGTAATTGTATGGTATATATTGCACCTTTTCCAATATTGTGGCCTTTAGAGCTGTCTTGTTGGTCGGTTGACGTTTGCCGACTTTTTTTTAAAACACCCCATAAATTTTCAATTGGATTAAAATCCGGACCTTGGGCAGACGTATCTATGAGCTTACCGCAGTTGTAAGGCAGCTATATTCTTACAATATGCGATTTGTGTTTCGGGTCATTATCTTGGTAAAATTAAAATAGTGGTATATTTTCCCTCCTGAACCCGAAATTTCTTGCACTTGTCGTCAAATTGGTTTTAAAAATATTTAAATATTGCTCAGCATCCATCGTTGTATCAATGAAGGCCAAATCTCCTACGCCTTTGCTCCAAATACAACCCTAAACTATTATCGATAATTTTCCAAATTTTATTGTTGCAATGATGTTTCGATGTTAATAGCTTTATTCACACTCTAGATGGACCCTTGTTGTAATACAACATTATTTTCGTCTCATCGCAGAATATCACATCATCCCAACAGTCCACTGGATGCGAAATGTTCTTCATAGCGAAGGAAAATCGTTTCTCTACATTTACAGCAGACAGTAGTGGTTTTCTGCGGGCTGATATAGAAAAGTATTTATTACTTGATAAAACTTGCCGAACAGTTTCATGGGAAACAACAAGCTGCTTTGCAAGTGTCCTGGTGGAAATTTGTGGATTCTGGCTTACTTTCCTCAGAACTAAACGGTGTGTGCGTGTATTTATTTTAGGCGTAGGGCCACCTCCACGTTTAAATTCTAACCTACCCTCTTTTTCAGCACGATAAAGCACATTATAAATGGTTCTTCTTGATACCAGAAGCCTCTCTGACAGCTCCTGAGCACTTGCTCCCAATTGATGGTTGTAATATGTATATCAATTGTATTATATCGGTCGTTAACCGTTTTCCTGGCATTTTTTAACACAAAAAATCAAATCACATACAAAACCAAAGCACATCAAAAATAACGGCATTTTATTATTACTCATCAAGAGTTCTGAGAAAAAAGAAAAAAACAACTGATGTGCAAAGAGTTTCTTGACACTAACAATATTGAGTAGTATTGGTTTTTGTTGCATTTTTTGTCTCTTTTTTACAAAATTTACATATTTTTTTCTCAACCGTTACCTATACAGACTAGAAATATGTATATGAGTTCAAAAAAGCAGGTAGCAAAACATAGTACAGTTTTTGTTATTAAAAGAGTTCAAAATGTTTAATTATTTTCAATGTGCAAACTCATGTTTAACAGACTGTATATAATTAGATGGTGTAAAATAACGCTGTTGCTTCGATGACGCTTTGTAAATTGACAAAAAATACCTTTAGTATTGTGTTGTTATATCAAGCGATTTTAAAACAATTTTAAAATTTAAAAAACTTTTTAAAAGTCATTCTTGAAGTGGTTTTTATAGCACTACATTAAATGAGTTGCAAGCATCTATATATACAAAAAGTCTTCTTTTCGATACATCGAATAAAAACATCGATGTATCGATTAACATCGTATGATACGATACATCGGCATTTATTCGATGTATTACAACCAAAACATCGATGTTTACGATGCATCGATTAACATCGAGTAGCTCTACAACAAACAAGTAATATTCAGTTTCAAAAATATTAAAATAAACTTTTTCAAATTAAATTTGTTTTTAACCACAATTAGAAACCTGACGAATTTTAAATTATTAATTTGTTGTAAATATTAACGATCTCATTTTTGCGTTCCTTACTGAATAAAATATGTTTTTTATGAATTTAGAAGTTGTTAATAAAAAACCAAATGTACTTTTTTTTATTAACTGTACTGCTTTTTTTCTTTTGTGTACTTTTTTTTGTCAATTCAATATCCGGCTACCCTAGATTAATTGATTCATAAATTTTGTGTGAAAAAGTGAAAATAAAATAACTAATTATACAAAAATAAAACATGTTAACTCGATGAAAATTTGCATTAAATGAAATGTTATAAACAGGACACTACTAACAAACAATAGAAAAATTTTGTAATCACATACTTGCTCTTTTTAGTGAGAGAGAGAATATATGTACATACATCTCATATTTTCCATAACTTTTCGCAAAATTTCGGGTGAATGGCCATGATTTCATTTCGAGTGTTGGTTTTTAGTTGGAGTATGGTTCTTGGCGTGCAAGTTTTTTCCTGTTTATTTTCTTATGCAAAGTTTTATAATTCTAATATTTTTGGAAATATGTTGGAAATAATACTTTCTAAAATAATAAATATGTAAATACCTCTGCAAGTATCGCGTTCTGTTAAAACTGTCAAAAAAAAAAGCCAAAGAAGAATCAAAATAATCAAGTGTTGCCAATTAATTGAAATAATTTCGGTGTTGGTAATAAAAAATCAGTTAGCAGTACGAAACTAGTTGCTAAAGATTTTTTTTTTTGTAGTGCATGTATTTATTTATTGTATCTTCATATGTGAACTAACAATAAGTATTCAAATCTTAAACCTATAAAAAAAAATTATTAGGCCCGACCAGTGTCGGACATAAACTTAGTGGTACTTATAAATAATACATTAGTAGTGATAATCAAAAAAAAAAGGGGGGGGGAAGTATTTGCAAGTAGTCCCATCTGGAGTGTTAGGTATAAGAGCCCGTGTGTCCCTCTTTTTTAAGCGGATGTGTCCAGTAAAGTTCAAAATATTACGAGCAAGCGGATTAGGATGTGATTCGAGTTTTGTTAAATATTTGCCTGCGTATTTTGCAATTTCTTCAGTCACTAGTGGCATATTTAAATCACGATGTATAATAGAATTTTGGATGTACCATGGAGCCGATGTTATTAACCGTAAAATTTTGTTTTGCCTTCGTTGGATTCTCTCGACATTGGAAGCTGAAGCAGTGCCCCATAACTGAATTCCGTAGCACCATATTGGCTTCAAAAGCGACTTGTACAGTAAAAGTTTGCAGTCTAAGCTGAGTGTTGAGTTTCTGCCAATCAACCAATAGATTTGAGTTAACTTAAGTTTCATCTGAGTTAACTTAGAGTCAATATGATGTTTCCATGTAAGTCTTCGATCAAGGTGTATACCAAGGTATTTCACTTGGGAATGTTGAGGAATATTATGATTGTTGATTCGAATGGGGGAGCAAGTATCTCTTCTTAGGGTGAACGTTATTTGGACACACTTTTGTTCATTGACTTTAATTCTCCATAAGTTCAACCATATTTCCAGCTGAGTAATATGTTCCTGGAGATTGCGGGATGCCTCATAAGGGTTTTCGTGCACACTCATACAGGCTGTATCATCGGCATAAGTAGAAATATGGATATTATTGCTCACAGGCATATCACAAGTATATATTAAATACAAGACAGGACCCAGAATACTACCCTGGGGCACACCAGAAGATATAGATTCGGGCACACTTGTGAACTCTCCTTCCACAACTGTGAACTTCCTATCAATATTATAACTTTCCAAAAGCTTTTGAATGTTTATTGGCAGATATGTCTTCAATTTTAAAACTAGGCCTTCGTGCCATACTTTATCAAATGCCTGAGAAAGATCAATAAAGAGAGCAGAACAATACTTCTTTTCTTCAAATGTTCTTCTTACAACTTGGACCAGTCTGTGCGTTTGTTCAAACGTACTGTGCTGACTTCTAAAGCCAAATTGATGGTCCGCGATGCACCCATTATCAGTTAAAATTTTGGACAATTTAGTCATGAGCAGCTTTTCGAAAAGCTTTGAGATTGTAGATAGTAAGCTTATAGGCCTATATGACTCAGTCTTGGTAAGATCTTTGCCCGCCTTTGGAATCATTTTGATCTTGGCCAGTTTCCAGTTATGTGGAAAATACTGCATTCTTAAAATAGCATTAAAAGTAAATAGCAGGATTCTTATTGCAATATGAGGCAAGTTCATGAGCATTTTGTTACTAATGCCATCAATACCTGGAGCCTTCTTCGGGTTGAGTTCAGCAATTACTTTTTGTACTTCACGCATCTTAAACCTTAAGGGACGAGGGGGTAGAGAAACTACACTCGGTAAATTAGCAGCACCCGTACATGAATTGGGAGTGAATACAGATTTTAAATGCTCAGAAAATAAGTTACCTTTCTCACTATCACTTCTTGCCCAGCCTCCGGTCGCAGTACGCAATGGTGATTTAAGATCAACGGGTCGTTTAAGATTTCTAGTAGCGCGCCATAAAGAGTAATTAGATGCGGACGTTACATCAAGACCTTCTAAATACTTTTCCAGTAGTGCAGTTTTTTCCGATGATAGCAGCTCTTTGAGTCGTTTAGTACATTCTTTAAGTCTGATTTTATTTAGGGGTGATCTGTGTTGTTGCCATTCTCTTCTAGCTCTCCTTTTTTCACATACAAGACGTTCAATTTCCGTAGAATAAATTCTGTTAAAGCCAGTCTGCGGATAGGAGGTAGTGGCGTGCTCAGCAGCCTGTTTAATATTTTCTTTAAGATTGGCAATATTAAATTCAATATCATCGCATGATCTAAGCTGAATGTTTTCTACGCAGTGACTACTAAGATATTTTTTGAATACCAGCCAGTTGATTCCATTAATCATCTTCACATATGAGTTAGTTAAATCACTCCTTAGTGGGTTGAAAATTGTAACTATTGTTGGAGAGTGATCGGAGGACAGATCTAGAGAGGCGTCTACATGAATTAAGTCTCTATGAATATTTTTCGTGACGGCAAAATCTATAACATCTGGAATTTTTCTTACGTCAGTAGGCCAGTTAGTAGGCTCCCCACTCGAAATGACATCTAAGCCCATTTTTGAAATTGTATTGAACAAGGCTCGACCTCTAGGTGTAACAAGACGCGATCCCCAGTAGGTATGTTTTGCATTGTAGTCACCAGCTGCCACGAAACAAGATCCAAGCGATTTGTAGAACTTCTCATACTGATCTTCGGTAACTGAAAGTCTGGGAGGTGAGTAAATTGATGATATCACGAAGTTCGCACAAAAATTTTCTACGAAAATATTCGTTGCTTGCAAATATTCTTCACTAACGTTATCAAGGACATAGTGCTTGAGTCTTGACTTAATCAGAATTGCTGATCCACCACATGCTCTCTCTCTCGGGTCCTTTGTATCATATAAAGTGTGACCATTTATTTTAAATAAGCTTCTTGAGGTCAAATGAGTCTCAGAAACCAACATTATATCAATATTTTTTTCCATGAGAAAGTGCTCAAGTTCATTTTTATGTTGGCGAATGCCGTTTGCGTTCCAGAAACATATTTTTAACGTGTTCATGGTTTATTAACTAATGCTTGAAGCAGTGTATTCTGCATTCGCAGCATTTCTTGCATCATACTTGTCATATTTGTAGTAAAGTTGTTTATAGTTAGCACCAGATTCTCAATAGTAGTTTCAAGGCGACTAAAGTTAAAGCTTGAGTTTGAATTCGTTGAATTATTTGGCGGTGGAACATTTTGCGTGGGAATTGAACTAGTCTTAGCAGCATCAGCATACGATACACGTGAAGTAACTGGTTGGCTGATTTGAGCAAAAGTGTCGGAGTTCGCGTTTACTTGTAGAGCTGGAGTTAACTTGGGTTTTTGACCCATAGCCTGTTTAACGAAAGAAAATACAGGGCACCCTCTATAGTTAGCTGTGTGATTACCTCCACAATTACTACATTTTTTTTCTGCTTGATCTTTTGGCTTAGTGCAGCTAGCAGTACCATGCAATTCACCGCAGATAACACACACTGTAGGTAACTTGCAGTAAGTTTTCGTATGGCCATATTCTTGGCAATTATGGCACTGTACGGGACCTGAACGCTTACGTGGCTCTTCAACTGTGATTTTTCGATGTAAGAGATACTTTACGTTATAAACTGGATAGGCTTCATTTTTTTTCAATTGTATGTCGTTCGGCTCCAGTTCAACCCGAAATAGGGGTTGGGGGACCTTTTCTCTATTAAATATGTTGGTAACATTTTTTACCTTGAATCCTTGGTCGACAAGTGCACATTTTACTTCTTCGGGTTCAACATATGAATCTATGCCCTTTAATACTATCTGTAGGCCTTTAGCACTCTTAAGTTGGTATGTGTAAAAATTTGTTTTATTTTTTTCGAATTCACTAACAATTTTTCGGAAATCTTTTTCATTATATATTTGGATTTTAGTTTCATCAATATTACCTCGTTTAATTGGAATGATGTGAAAAGTATTTTCACCAATGGTCGACAGTAGTTTTTTTATAAGCGCGTTAGAATTTTTTTCTCTCAGATAAATAGGTGGTGGCTTAAAAGACTTTTGCAATGATATAGAGGGCTTGTCGTCGGTGTCTTGCAATAATGAAAAACGATTTTGACGATTGGTAGATGATGCGCTGTTATCCCTAGACATCTTTGGGGCAGATGAAATTTTTGAAGAATTTGGGCTTCCCCCACGCTATACCACTGTTATATATCTGTCCATTCCCACTTGTACCTTGGGTTTTGAGCTACTGTTATCTGTAGTGATAACTTGGTTTAGTGATGAAGGCGAGCCCGATGCGGATGATATCGCAGACTTAAATGAAGAAGTACTAGGCTGACGAAAAATTGGCTTTGCCGTTAAAAACAAATTTTCATCAGATTTATTATTTATATTTTTTTCATTAAGAGTTTCAGAACTCACAGTAAAATAAGCATTTCTGCCGTTAGAACTCACTTCAAAATTTTTTTCCTTTGAGGTACTCATACAGAGTATTATTCCTCAAGGGAACTTTGTTTGTGTTTACGGTTTTTTTTTGTTTTTGCTATTTCTTGCAATGTAAAAAATATTAGTAAAGCCAATAAGCTTATTTATCAAGGTGAATATGTATTACGAATATTTTTTGTATGATTTTTGATTTTGTTGTTTTTTATATTTGTTTCGTATGTATGTATGTAAAAAAATCCGCTTTAATGTCTCTTCACTATGAAGTTTCAACGAGAACTAAAGATCTCAACTTTTTTTTGTGACAATTAATGAAAAAGTTAGTGCAACTACAATACTTTTCAATAATATAACGAAGAAAAAGTTAGTTCTTTTTCTCAAAACGGGACAAATGGCGTCCCGTTTAGAGTATGACCGGGACACGGGACATTCCACTCTAAAACTGGTCTATCCCGCCGAAAACTGGACGGTTGGCAAGTCTACCCTATATTAAGTTTGGCGATTTTGGTGACCAATTAATTAATTAACAGTGCACCCGCAAAAATGATGTTCTTTGATGTTTTTGTCCAACAGCTGATTCAGACTTAATGATAGCGCTTTACTATATATGGAAATCATGTAGCTGAGAGCAATACTACGCCGAAAAAAAATATATCTTCATGCGCTTTTTTAAAAAGTAATTTTTTTATTTCTTTTAGAATAACTAACAAGGACTCCTAATTTTTTTGCTAACAATATTTGGCAATATAATCTGAACGTGTCTAGGCACCTTAATAGGTCATACAAACTCAAAAAATGTCGTTTTTCACAATTATTTTACGCAAATTTTTTTTTTAAATCATATAATTTATGCACACTTTTCTCTGTAGAGTTTTACTACCACTTTCTGCAAAAAAGTATAGTCTAGTAAAAACGAAAATTTAACATTCTAATTTATTTAAAGGAGCAGTCAGTCAAACCTACCTTTACTATAGCTTTTCGTTTTATGCGTTCGCTTTTTAAACTTTGCTTTTCAATACCTCCAAACTAGAGTGCGTAATGGTCTCGTAAATAAACATGTAAAATACACTTGCACAAACTGTCATTAAATCTTAAAAATGTACAATGGTCTACTCAAGCGCTTTAGAATACTATCTAAAAAAAATTTACATTGCACCGATAAATTAACGGGTGAGGCCAGAATTATATTCTAAAATTTTCATTGATATTCATAAAGCAAAAGTAATCCACAAAAATTCTGAATTTCAAACTATTTAAAATGTTAATTCTTAAAATTTTGCCGCCCCTAAAATCATGCCGCCCTATAACCGGGTCTATACGTAAATTTAGCACTGCCTATTGAAGCAGTTGTACCAACCTTCTCCGTCGTTGCGTTAATTTCAGTTGAAAAAGGCGAAGTTTAACGTATGAAGGATTAATTTACTCCTGCCTTTAGAGCGTCAAGCGTTGCGCTAGCGGCAGGGTACGTATTTTGAGTACATTCAAGTAATATTTTATACGTTTAAATGTACTGCTGCTAACGCAGCAGTTAACATAGCGCTTAATTTTGAATTTTATTAGCTACCCAGTAAAAAAAAGACACTCCAAAGAAGTCATGAAAATGTAGAGTTTGCAGTCTGGAAGTAGTTCAAATTTCGATCCGATCTAATGATTTTTACATAGGGTTGTCATTGCAAGAAGTTCTCTTTTTCGATGCCTAGTCACCGAATTAGAAGCGATTTTAAGAAAAATTTCCTTTTTTCTGTTCTATGGTAATATTTTCATCTAAGAAAAACTTTAAAAAGTTACATATTTTAACAATTCGTTTCTTTTTATACGAATTTAAACGCGAAACAGTGTTTTCATGTAAATTTAAGCAAATAACTTCTAAATTTTAGGCCAAAATTAGTTCATAAATTTCTTTCAAAAAATCGATTTTTTGAACATTTTGGTGAGTATTTACTAAAACTATGGACAAATCACAATTTTTTTGTGATTAAAATAAACTTTTACTTGGTTTTCTGCTAACTATCGGCAAATTAAAAATATCGATTTTTTGGAAGCAATGAAAATGTGGTTCCTTCAGAATGACTTCCATTTTTTTTACTGGGATATTTAATATTTTCTGTGTTAATACATAGCAACTAATCGAAACATACCAAAACTATAGACTCTAACTATGATATATTTTTAAATAGCTATTTGCTAATACAGTCCACACTGAATTTGTTATTTGTTTATTTAGTGATATTTTTTTAATAATATTTTTGTTTAAAATTTTACAACCTTATTTATAAAACTTATTAATGCTCTAAAAAGGTTTTTTAAAACCAATTTTCATACAAAATATTTCTTAAAGTCTTTATAAAGCCTTAATAATTTTTATAAATAAGGCTGTTAGAAAGTAAAATTTTAAATTTTAAAACATCAAAAATGGTACATCATTTTACCAAGTAAACAACTAACAAACTCAGTGTGAACGGCACTAATATTTTTTTGCCATAACAGCTCTTTTAGCAGGTACATTATACAAATTAAAAAGGAATGACAAATTTATATACATTCATATTATGAAGTGGTAGTGCAGTTTTGTGAGAATATTCTCTATGCCTATTCTCTGCTATAAAAACGCTTAAAAAATCTTAATTTTTATGTAATAACGCATTGCTGATGTTACGAATGGTAAAGTTTAATGCACTATTGGGTGCGGCTTGAAAAACTCTTTCGGATAATCTTGTTTGTTAAATGTTGTCTTGGGAGAAAATATATAAAAAAAAAAACTACAAAAGTAAACATTTTAAGTCACGGTCCAGCTTACGAACGATCATCTCTAGACCACTCAAATGGTTAGGGAAGCCTTATTAAAACTACCGAACTTTAATCTGGGAGGGATAACAAGAATTTTTTATGTGAGCTGCTCTAATGTACATACATATGCATGTTTGTATATGTGCACATACATACATATATAATTCAATATTTAAAACGTAAACTTGTTGTTGTGGTAATAAATACCCACCCTCTAGCCAGCCTTGAACCACATGTCTCTATGTCAATACTATTTCTCCAGCGACAACTGCACTAGTTAAAATGTCGACAACTTTCCTTTTATGTGCGAGTAAAGATACGTTAGAGACAATAGTCTAGTGTGTTTTTGGTGTTATTGTCAATGAACGCGTCAATAGATTGTTTTTCTTTTTCATTATCCTGTGCAATAATATTAAATAAATATATGTAGACGATGGTCACTAAAATCTACTGGTGAATCTTTGCTTCAAATATCTCCATGTGGTCGTTAAAGAACTACCTTCTCAATAGTGCTAAAGTCTACTGGTAGATTTTAAATTACAACCCTATGTTATATGTCAATAGGCGATTACATTGGCTGGGGTACATCTAATCAGTAGCACTATTGACTATGTTACTAGAAAATCACTATGGTTTTACTATTGACAACGAGCGAGGAAATATCGATATTGTAGACTAGAGCCCCTAAAATTTACTAGTGATTATTTGGTGTCTATGTCTCCATTTTGACCCAAAAGAACTACTTAGTCAATAGTGATACAGTCTAGTGGTAGATTTTCAATGACAATCTAATGTTAAATGCCAATAGATGATACCATTGGCTGGGGTACACCTGGTCAGTACTACTACTGACAATGCACAGTGGCGTGAAATAAAAAAAAGTGGTAAAAAGTCCGCAACTTTTGAACTAGAGAACCGATTTCGATGAAACTAACTGTTTTGGAAAGAAGAAGTGTGAAACTTTTCAGAAAGTATATTTAAAGGCACCCTGTTGTAAGACATGGTAGCTCCAAAGAGCCTATAAGTGGGAAACTGCGGTTGTCGAAATTCTTTCGGAGCTTGTAACTTCTGTACATATCGACCGATCTTAATAATTTTTTCAGCGGGACAAGCAACGTTAAGAAAGAAAAATAAAACATGCTTAGAACACCATTTTATCTCTTACAGTTTCCAAGTTATTTGACTTGAAAAATTTTTTTTTTTTAATTTTTGGCCCTGACTTTTTTTAATCATTGGTACATGACTTCTTTATTACTTGGCAAAAATCAGTTGGTTTTATTGTTTTTGAAAGAAAACTATATTACAATTTATATGAAAAAAGTAGTTTTTGATATCTCAAAAATTGTAGCAAGGAATAATCTTACAATTTGGATTTTTGAAAATTATGAGAAAATTTTGCATATTTTGTGAAAAAAGTATTTTTAATTTTCTTCGAATATTTTAAAAAATCATTAAGTATTTGTATAAAATTTTGATTGTTTTTGAGAGAGGAGGCATCAAGAAAGACTGTGAATAAGATTTTAGAGATTTTTTATAGTGCACCCTACATCTACCATGGGTCGAAAACCAGCATGTGTTTGCAAATAATCTAATTTTTGGATGTGGCTAGGGATTAAACGATACGATCATAATCATTACAATTTCACTATTCGCACTTTCTGCAGGGCAATGTACCAGCTTTGCATTTCATGCATACTACCATAAATATGTACCTATGATGTGCGTATTTAGTATATCCATACAAACATAACATCTACACATACATACGCATAGCGGTCAGTTAATTATTAAAAAAATATTTTAAAATTTTTCATAAAAAAAGTTGTTACAAATACTTTTGGTTACCTCCCAACAACACACAAACTGAACTGCTTAAAAGTTCACGGGTCTTAATTTGTATATTGGTTAAAAATCAATTATTTAATTACCGCCAATATTAAAAAAAAGCGTAAATACCTACAGCAAAAACAATATTGTTTTGTCTTCTTGTTCGTAAGTACCTGCAAAAGTAAAAAAGTGGAATTATTATATGTCCACTTTTCTTCACCGAACTTAGCAAAACCAGTACTTGTATAGCGGGTGGCAATCCTGCAGTCAAAATAACTTTAAAGAGTTTTATAAAACAAATAAACCAAATTATCAGCCAATAGAAACGCAGTGTGCGTGACGTCACACGTCTATTATTTTTTTTTGCTCTGGCGTAATATTGTAGTTTATCATTATTGCTATGTATGTATATTAGGGTGGTTCTTAAAAAAAAATTGGATTTTGTTATGGGCCAATCGGAATATATATTTATTAAGCAGCGTGAAAAAATGACGCATGATTTTTTTTTAAATTTTCTATTAAGGTTTAGGGGTCTCTCTCTACCAGCCCCCGAACTTTGGTGTTTTTGAAAAAGCTCGATGCCTTTATAACTTTTTCCATGTAGGTGTGTATTAAAATATTATAAATATAATAATGTGGTAAAACCGCCAATTATTCAAAAACTATGGCAACATCAGAAAGAGAAAGAGTGTGAAAAATTCAGAGAATAAGAAAATCCGCGATGAAAATAAAATACATTTTAATTTTATTCCGTTCCGCACTGCGGTTTTTTACTTCAAAATCGTATGAAAAACCGCACCGCAATAAATATTCGCTACATTGTGTTCAGACTCTAAGGCCCGTGAAAAAAATGATTTTTTTAAAATTTTTCTATTAACGTTTAGGTGTCGCTACCGGTTCCCGAACTTTGGTGTATAGGAAGAAGGTCTCTGCATTTATTTACATATTTTTCCATGTGGGTGTGTTTTAAAAAAAAATTATTTTATGCACGCCATTAAAGAAAAATGTTGAAAATATTGCTTTACATTTAAATACTTTTGCTAATAATAACAAACCTAACATAAGTAGGCTTTTGAATTTGTATGTAACATAGCATGCTTTGATTTTTATATTATAAGCTTATGACGTGAAAATTAGTTTTTGTCATTCATCAATAAATCTTTAAATCGGTTAGCAGTTTTACGGGTTTTATTTCAAAATCTTTTTCTGAGACGATTTATCAACTTTTATCCAATTGCCCTTCTGATTGTAATTTTAAATTAATTAACAAGGTATAATGATGAACAATTCTGATTAATATTAGATATAATCTGTACATGTTAAGGCCTAGTCCTCTTAAATTTTAAAGCAGTGTCGCGAATATAATTTGTAATATATTTACAACAAATAAGTTACTTAACAACCTTGCAATTGATTTTATACTTAAACAGGTAAGTTATAAAAAATTTATAACATTGAAGCAATAAAAAAAATTATTTAATTAAATGTGTTTGTACTGTTTAAGCAAGTCATCTGCTGCCGAATAATTTTTTAACATATAATGGCTTCTAGTTCATCGACATTGACAACCCGAAAAAGCACTAAAATATGGCTAAATGGGCAAGTATCAGCAGAGCTATGTATGTAAAACCAAACTTCTTACAAAAAAAGAGGTATTAAGTCTCCTTTCTTACTACAAAATCTACAACAAGCTAACTATAAGAGGATATTGCACCTCAACTGAAAATGATGTTTTGGCTATATGAGAAATGGCCGCAATACCAACACAAACAAAAAACCGAGGAGTAGATAAAATTGAAATATTATTTAATTCTTGGCAAAAACCTAAAAAAATAAGGAAAACAAAGCGAAGCGCTCAGAAGGCTTAATAAAAAAAAAAACTGGGCAACTACATCTTTGGTACTTATCAGAAGAGCTTATTGCATTCGCCTTATTTGACGATGAAGTTTCTGTTGATACAAAAAAAAAATGGTGGCCGCTTTAGATGTTGAAGGGCCGGAAAGCCCGTTAAAACGAATAACATTAGATGCCAGCGTAATTAATAGCAAGCAATTATAAGATTTCGTTTCTAAAAACACTCTTAGATTTTTTCGCATTACCGGCATATCATCGAATTTCTTAAAGAAAAGGAAGATGAGGTTTACGTAAATGGCAGAGAAATAGTTCGTTCAATCAGAGTTGTTAACGATATAGCAGAACGAGGTGTAGCACTCATGGAGGAATATAATAAACTACATACCAACAATGAACAGCAGAAACAGTTTTTATTGTTGTTGGTGAAAGACTATAGACAAAAATACGCAAATTCGAATAAATCAACTTTGCTCTAATAATTATTTGTTAATAAATATGCAAAACTTATAAATTCTGTAAAGGTAAACAAATATTTTATCTTAATCAACAAAAATTTCAAAAGTTGACTGAATTTTTTTTATTTTACGTTAAAGCATAGCTATTTTTTAAACTATTTTTTTAAATATTATATACTTTAGTTTCATTAAACACATGTAACCTATTTGTGGATTTTTATTAAAATATTTATGTATAATATTAATTAATTTTGAAATAAATCTTTTTAAAAATATGCTGGCAATATGCAAACTAAAAATATAAATGAACAATTAAAATGAGGGGTTGGGAGGGAATTTTTTTCGGCTACGGTTCGTTTGTTATCATTTCCTTTAGATTAAAGACGAATGTAAACAGATATCGTCATTTTTAACATTTTGAATTTTTTTCATTAATTTTCGTGTAGAAACCGAAAGACGGACTCTTAAAAAACAATTCTGACAAAAATATACCACAAATTTTTTTACAAATCTTCATTCAATAATGGTGTGCAAGCAATTTATAATTTTTTTTTAATTTTTTAATACACACCCACATGGAAAAAGTTGTAAAGGCATCGAGCTTTTTCAAAAACACCAAAGTTCGGGGGCTGATAGCGACCCCTAAACCTTAATAGAAAAATTAAAAAAAAAATCATGCGTCATTTTTTCACGCTGCTTAATATATATTCCGGTTGGCCCATAACAAAAACCAATATTTTTTTAAGAACCACCCTAATGTATGTATATATATATATATATATATATATATATATATATATATATATATATATATATATATATATATATATATATACTACATACATATATATAAAACTAGAATATACACACATACATATGCATAAATTTAATTAATATTCGTATTTATATTTTGTATTCAGATTCTTTGTATTCAACAGCAGGTACATACTTATGTACATACATATGTACATACATCCATATGTATGTGCGTGATTCCCTCCATACATCATTTATACATTCAAATATGTTTCTGTTCATGCGTATGCATAAAAATTGCATTCACCGAAAAACGCATAAAATGTGATTTTTATTTTTCGAAAACATAAAATTTTTTAGCGGCATCCTTTTTGATATGAAAAAATTTGTATAAAGTGGAAACTGACGAAGGCGAAAAAGTACTATTAAACTGAATTGAATTATACCGACAACAACTTCATACTTAAGCAATGTTTAAAATCCTTTATGAACATTTAGTAAATCTCTTACTTATGCAACACTTTATGCCTTAATTCATATTTGCAAAGAAGCAACATAGCAAACAGTACCAACCAAACACATGAACTTGCCATAGGATTTCAAAAGAAATAGCGTCATGAAAACAAAATTGCAATAAGTATTTAATAAAAAATTATACCTACACATTTGAAAATTAAAAAACCTTTAAGTACTAGCAATGCTAACTGGTAAAAAGTTATTCACCTTATTTTATATACTCTACCAAACAAAGTTTTATTAACATGCCGAAAATTCAGGAATTAAAGCAAGATGTCATATTGTGACTAAATCCGGCTGCAAGCGATGCCATAGAGAAAAATATTCATAGCTATTCGAGAATACGCGATTCACTTCTTCGTCGTCAAACGTTCACTTTCGACAGTTCGACGTCGACAGATTTTAAAACGTGTACTTGCCAAGAAGTATAGTTTTCAGTAATCGATTTTTTACCCCCTTATGCAAAAAAATATATTACTTTAGCTTTAAAGTTCATAGTAGTTGATAAGCACTTTAAGGCTAACATAGCTTTATTAAAAAATCATATGCAAAAGACAACTTTAAATATTTAGTGATTTAATAATAAATACTGGTAACACCACCGTGTTCAACAACCACTTCACAGCTTATGATGTACAAAATTGAATAAAATTTCATTCGGGTATTCAAATATTTTTTTATTTTATTAAATAAATTTTTATTATCTTGAAGTAAAGCAACCCAATTTAAAAAATATGAGCTTCTTCATAGTAGGAAAACAGATGAACACAACCATGAAGTTAAAGTAAAAAAATGTGAAAAATTATCACAATTTGTTTTATTCGAATGAAACGAGTATTTGAATATCCAGCTTTTTTCGATTTGTTTTGATTGTATGTACATCACTCAAACATTTTTGTTTAATTGTATTTATTTTAATATTTTTTTATGGATTTTGAAATGTATTTCGAATCAGTTGGACAATTTGGTGATGTTTCCCATTACATGACAGAAATAATAAATTTAAGATAAGAGCAGGCACTTCTAGCTTCATTTTCAGATGTAACATGAAACAGTATGTGCTATATTAGTAAAAATATTTGAGGTACAAAATACACATTTTGGAAATATCAACTTAAAGTAGTCTTAACAAACGTGGGTGCCTACTTTAGAATTTTTATACAATAATTTTTTTAGAATACAACTTTACTTAATATTGCTTGGCAAAGCTTTATTAAGTTTTTTTGCATAAGACCCTTAATCTATTATAAAACATCAACTACATTGAAAGCAGCTGACTTGTATGCAGAAAAAGCAAGAAAGTTGCAAGCAAAAAGGGATTTAAAGAAACAATTATTAAAAACAACTTAACAGTATAAGTTCTAAGTAACTTAAAAAGAAACAATAAACATCGAAAGTGAAATTATTTATTTGTTTTATTTGTTTTAAAAATGTGTTTACATCTTTGAAGAACTTACAAAAAACTTAATTGTGTTTTAGAGCCTTGCCGAACGCCATTAAAACTTAATTAACACTGGTAGACACTATATAATTATTTCGTTTATATTTTTTCTTTATTTATTTAAACTTAACGCACTAAAATTGGCGTCGAAGGAATATGAAATTGAGTCATGGTGACTAGGGATTGCCGTTCGGTTTGAACCGAACCCGAAACCGCGGTTTTTAACCCATAAAAACCGAAAGCGAAACCGACAAAAAAACCGTCGGTTTTTAAGTTATTATCTTGTTTTAAAATACAGCAAATGTACTTTACATGGAAGACTTTTATACATTACTAAGCATTCTGTAACAATGAAAGGTAAAAAAATTGTAGAATTTTAAGAAAATTATAACAATTCTTTGCAGGAAGAATTGTAATCTGTTATCAAAAAATCTCTAGCAGATGTAAAGCAAAAAGACGATAATTTTAACGTTCTTCGGCAAGAATTTGTACTTTATAAAAAAACGAACAACAAAACAACCAAGATATTATTGCTTCACAAGGCAAAAACACAATAAAGCCCTCTTCAACTGAAAGCGAAAGAGTGTTTTCTGTCGCTGGTAACTTATGCACAAAAATAAGATTTTGTTTAAACGACTCTACATTGAACGTTTTAACGTTTCTGAAATTTTATTACTTGTATGATTAAATATAAATCTTTTATTCTTAAGCTTTTTATACACATACTAACTACTAAATGCTCCTTTTCTAATATAAGTACCTGAATTGAATACAAACCAGAGAAACTATTTTTTCCCTCGAAAAATTTTCCCAGAAATATTTTCCCTTTTTTGGTGAATAATCTGCCTTATCATGGTTGGCGTATTTCAAATACAACTACGACTGTTTGGCAATAGATTAAAGAAAAACTGTCTTTGATCTATTACCAAACAGTCGTAGTCGTATTTGAAATACGCCAACCACGATAAGGCAAATTATTTTTCAAGTGAATTTTTTTAACTTTTCCCTCGGTTTTGTTTACTTTATTTTTGCAGGCGAACTAAATTATTACATCGAATAATTTCGATATTTTTCTTCGAATTATATATTAAAAGTTATAATTATTTATTTTTAGGACAATAATTCCCTACAACACATTTTTTCATAGAGTATGAATCTCTTTGGTTCACAGACAGTAAATTTCATGGTGGTGCACCACGGTGGTATACTTAATTAAACAATAGCTAAATCAACAGAAGCGCCTCCATGAGTACAACTTTAAAGTTAAATAAGTTTCATTTATAACCTAAAATGTGTGTGATTTTTTTATTCAACTTAAGTTTGTCCGCTTTTCAATTAATTTTTAAGCTTTACAAACTTTTTTCCTTTTTTAAATTCACGTGGACTGATAGCGGGGAAAATTTACGGGATATTCAAGGTAGCATTTTTCTCTTCGAAGGGAATGAAAATTTCACATGAAGAAAAATTCCATTTGTTTTTCACGATAGGGATGATTATTTTTAAATCATCATTTATCTTTCCAGCATACATATACATTTATATACATGTATATTCTTAACACCGGATCGGAACCGAAACTGAATGGTTTTAGTAGCTTAAGACCGGAAACCGCGGTTTTCTAATTTCCACGGTTTTTGGCAAACCCTAATGGTGACCAAGTAATTTAGAAAACATATGTTCTCTAGCACTCATCTCCAACGTAGTATTTTAGAATATCAAAAAGTATAAGATGTGCGTATTTGTGGTGAAAATAAATTCAAAAAATAGACCTGTTTAAATAATTGTTTTTCATATACAGACACATTTTAGTTAAGATTCTAAATTTTACTTCTTATCAGACCCAGACAGACGACTCTAAAATAACAGAATTTTAAAAACAGAAGAGAGGTGTTTAAGGACAACCGGTTAGAGCTATGCTGCTTAGCTATCATTAAGTTTTAAGTTCTTCTCTTTGGTCCTAGTATTGTAAAAAAAAGGTTTTCCAATTAGTTTTGAACGATGCGTTTTAATTAACCCGACCACTGTAATGGGGCTCAGTTAGAACTTGAGAATCAAAAAAGAAAATACGAGTTGCTAATCTAAATTTATTCTGTCTTATTTACATTTCAATGTCAGTATTTATATTGGTGTTTTTTATTGAGGTATAGAACTTTAAGTTGGCATCACTTTTTTAACTGGCGGCCATTTTGTCAGCTGTTAAGTGATTAATATTTAGTTTGGTTTGCCATTTTATCATGAACAGGTTGACAAAAGAACAACGCTCGCAAATCGTGCAAATTTATTTCGAAAATAATGGTTCAGTTCGCGAAGTTTACCGCAAGCTCCGTCCATTTTATGGTCAACATAATCGTCCATCAGAGCAATTAATTCGGTTAACCATGGATCGTTTTCGCACAACGTTTACTCTATGTGATAATACGCATCCGCAGAGACGTCGAACAGTGCGCACCGAAGAAACAATTGCCGCTGTAGAGTAAAGTGTTGAAGAGGACCCGAATGAATCTATTCGCCACCGTGCACAGCAATTGAAGCCGACTAACCGACTTTTTTGTTCCCGAATTGGATGGCATGAATGTGGATGAGTTGTGGTTCCAACAAGACGGCGCTACATGCCACACAGCGCACGTCACAATCGATTTATTGAAGGAAACATTCGATGAGCGCATAATTTCGCGGAATGGACCTGTCAATTGGCCACCAAGATCGTGTGATTTGACACCATTGGATTATTTTCTTTGGGGATATGTGAAGTCGTTCGTCTACGCCAACAAACCAGAAACGTTAGGGGACTTGGAAGCCAACATTCGTGGCGTTATCGCCAACATACGGCCCCATATGCTCGAAAAAGTGGTTGAAAATTGGACCTGTAGAATTGGCTTTATTCGAGCCAGCCGCGGCGGCCACATGCCCGAAATCATATTTAAACATCAATGGCATAAAATTATCCAATAAAGCCAAATTGATGGACATTAAAACGATTTGCTTGTGTTTTATTTCAATTCGAAGTTCTATACCTCTAAAAAAAAACACCCTTTACAAAAATTAACTTATTAAATATACAAATAAAAAAAATAATTAATAAAAATTCTGCTGACTAACATTACTTATTAATTTTTTTATTTATTGCCTACAATATTTTTAGTTTACGTATTGAAGAGGCCAATGACTGTGTGACACACATAGGTTAAGAATTACTTAAATTGCAATATTGTGCTTTATTCTGGTACAGTGCATTTCATCATGATAGGTACACTACACCAGTGACCTTACGATTTAATCATTTATATTTGAAAATAAGTAAATTGAATCCTTTTATATAGTACTTAATATTAGGTTAATTGTTTTCTTTTATACAATTTAAGTACATTATTATGATATAATAGCGGTATTCACGGTTGGCCTTGTAGATCTTTTACATCTTGTAGCTTTGGTTAATTGTTGTTGCTTTGCTTTAAATTCAACAAAAGTTACCAAAGCTACAATATGTAAAAGATTTACTAGTCCAACCATGAATTCCGCTAATTTTTCTTTTGAATTTACATTAAGTACAGCATTTACTCCTAGCCGTTCTACTATCTGATATGGTCGCTTGTATAGGCTTTGATTTTTCTAGATTCTAATTTTATTAGAATAAAGTATAGTGGTATAGCGCATTTCATTATGATAGGTACACTACACCACATATGTATATATAAAACAAATTTCATGTGTTAAACAACAATGAAATAAAATTATATTATATGATTTTGACAATCGAAATCGCGATTAATCACACCTTTCAATAGTAATCGCGATCAAAGTTATGAATCGCCCGATTATGATTAAAACTTTTAACCTTTTTCAAGCAAAGAATTTATGTCAAACGCCTTCGCCAATGATCTTTTTTTTAAGATTAATTCAACTGTTTCAATTCAAAAATAATTTTCGTTTACAAAATGTTTAACAAACGAATTTCCATACCAAATATGTTTTGCAAACCAAAATTATTTTTTCTGAATACCGCAGAAAATATATATGTACATAAATGTTTCTAAGCATTCAGAACATATTGCAATTAAAGTAAACTGCTTATAGTATAGATCCCACCAAAGAATATAAATCATATAGAATGCGCATCTCATACAAGCTAAAATTTTCTATGACGGGCAGTGTTGCCAGAAAATGATGATGAGAGAATGCTAAATTGGTCAAAAAATTCTGCTAAAATGTTCTACAGAGCAAAAGTATAATGCCAGATTTAAATGAAGAAAATTATTTGAATGGCTGTGAATTTCATGTTTAAACAAAGTTATTAGTATTTACAGGTATTTTAATAGCACATACAAACATAAGATAGTTAATAATTAGTAATTTTTGGATATGGTAAATTACGTTTAAAATTTTTTTAACTCACTAATAATCTCAAAATATTATTTTACTTATTCAGTAAAATATTTTTTTTTTAAAATACATTTAAAATGGTTAGTGAGGGGGGGAGTAGTGAAGATCATCAGAGAACCTTAACCCTGCAATGCATATATATTTATGAAAAAAATCCTATATACGGAATATTTTTAAAAAATTAAAATTTTTTATTGTCAACAAATTCTGCCAGAAAGCATTTAGCAGAATTTTTCAAAAGTTGACTGCTTTTTAACTAATGAAAATGCCAGATCTGGCAGTGAAAATGCTAAAATGGCAACAATGATGACGGGTATTTCCAGTACTACCCGTCCAGCGTACACACTCTCAATTCTTTCTGCAGTGTATGTTACGCTCGCATTGCTGAGAGCAGCGTTGCCGTTGTGACATTAAAGTATCACTTTTGACCCCTTTTCGTGCCAATGAAACTTTTTATGACCCTTTTTTCAATTTATCCAATTTATCATTTTAACAGAATGTATGCCGTAGGGAATTCATAAACACAGTTAAGCATATCAAGTATTAGAAAAATAGCTGTTCGTCCAGTTGGCAATATTCGGCTCGATGATGTCGATCATTTTATTGTTTTGGTCGATAGAAAAGCCAATAAATGGTGAAAATATTGCAAAAAATCTGACGCCCAAATCCTTGATTCCAAATGCAAATTATTTCTCGGAGTATCACAATTAAAAAAATATGTATTTTAACTCACTTTCATCTTTAATCTTAATAAAACTTTTTATAAGTTAGTAAGTAAGTTATTATAAAATGTTTATAAGTTAAAATAGGATCAAATGAAGTAAATTTGGAAGCCAATATTGGGGCCTTAAAGTATACATGTATGTATATAAATGATCAGCATCAAGAAAAGTAAAGTAAAATATAGATGGAAAAACTGAAGTTAATTCACTTTATTTTTAACCCCCAAACAAAAAAAGGGGGTGGTAGTTCGTAGTGTGTTTCTGTACAAGTACTCGTACAGGCGAAACGGCTGAACCGATCTAATTATGATTTAAATTTCATAATTTTACGGTCGCCGGGATCAAAATTATGATGGGGGTAAAAACAGCTCGAATGGCTTCCAGTAAATATACACATTGAGTGCATTGGCCGGAACTTAGCCTGGCGATATTTTTTGTGGTAAAACACGGATATTTTTACATATTTTTTTTGCAAGTAGCCGCATGTTTTGCTGTTGAAAAAGTAGCAAAATGGGACTTAATTCGCACAATGGCAACGTTGGTGATAAGAGCAAACAATATAATGCTCTCAGTGTGTGTTTGCTTGCGCTTTATACTTTCCCTCCGCATCTAAAGCGTAAACAAAAAATTTTTAATTTTTTAGCTCAGATGCGCATTCTTTAATCCCACCTAATGCAAAGCTTTACCGCACACGCACATGAGCATGTCCAAACTGGCACTACTCCTGTGTTCAGCAAATTAAGGGCTCCACGCAGTGTTGGTATCTCTACTAAGATCAAAAGCACATTAAGCTGTTGCAAAAAGGGTAAAAAGCGCAAAAATATACGAAAAAGAGGGTGAAAAAGCACGAATATAATTTTTTTTTTAATTTTAATACATTAAGCCATTTAAAAAGGAGAGTTTAGAGTAAAAAAGCTCAAAATATAATTTAAAATTTTTGCTTAAAAATAAAGAAAGTATTTGAGATGCAATAACAGAATTTATTAACATATTAATTAAAACAAAATCTTGATTAATTTAATAAAAATAAGTATGTAAAAACAAATAATAAAAAAAACCAGGAGTTAAATAATATAGTAGCATATACACATACATACATACAATAGTAGGTGAAGCTTAGGCTTAGATTAAGATATGTAGTATGTTACTGAAAAATCATTTACACATAAAGAATGCATTAGAAGCGTCACTGTTTTCTTGAGTACTCTTAACTTAAAAGTTTTTGTTTTTGCGATATTCACCCTTATTCCAGTTGTCAACATTGACAGCACGTCAATACGATATGAAAAAATTCGGGGTTGGCTACCCGTTGTCTAAAACAACTGACTGCTATTGATAACCTCATGCTTTTTTTAATCGAAATCGGCCCTTAAAATTTAACCACCCTATAGTATTAAAGGGTGTCCCAATAAGAACACAAGATTTAAATTTGGCGCCATTCGAAGTGTCATTGTTTGACATTTGAACAATTGTTATTGTTTGGTAGTAGAAGGTACTAGGTTAGTAAAAATGGAGCACTATACGAATGAACAACGCATTCTCATTGTGAAATTGTTTTACCAAAATGGTGAAAGTTTTGCGGCTACAGTTCGCAAATTTGCGATCAATTTGGGGTCACAATAATGCTCCAAAAGAGTCAACTGTAAAGACATTAATGGACAAATTTGCCGAAACTGGGTCTGTTAATGGGTTTAATAATAAGCCGACGACGACTCAAGCCTTAAAAGGGGAAATTGGACGCTGCATTAATGAAATACCGTAGCATTTATGCAAAACGGCCATTGAAAATTTCATTAAAAGATCGCGTGTGTGCCAGCAAAGCCGCGGTGGCCATCTGCCCAATTTGTTGTTCCACACATAAGCTCATTTTGTCTACTTTACGACATCATAAAGTTTCACGATTTTTTTTAAATATCTGTGTTTTGTTTAAAATTTAAATCTTGCGTTCTTGTTGGGACATCCTTTATTTAATATTTGTGTAAGTTTTAACAAATGCTTATTGCATACTATCTTCAACTTCCGTTTTTTATTTTGCAAAAAAAAATTAAATTTTTTAATCCCAATTATGAAAAGTTTTCTACATTGTGTTTAACATAGTTTCCGTTATTGTCATTAAAATCAATTTAAGAAGCCTCAGTTAAAAGATGCTTATATTAGTGCTTAAAAGTGTTTTAGTTTGTAAATTAAAAATATTTTTATTTAACAAAAACGCACGAAAAGCACTGTAAGAAATTGTTAAAAGCACTGTAAATACCCGCTTTTTATAAAAGGGTATTAGCCAAAATTTCGCGTTTATGAAGTGGCAAAAAGCACCAAAAAATACCCGAAACGCACCAAAATACCATCACTGGCTCCACGCCTTTTCTTATACTCTTCTATTACGTATGTATGTATTACGCATTACTGAGAAACGGAATGTGAGAAATGATTGTTGTGTACAATTATTGATTTACCTTTGGTAAATACATATGTAAGTATCACTATTCATATCCATTTTTTCTGTTTAAGTTAGCACGAAGTTATATTACTCTACCTACGTATGTATGTTTAACTATTCTTGCTTATCTTTTACGATCATCACATTAAGCATATTTTGCTTATTCGATGTATGTATGTTACTTATGTATGTACCATGTAAGTATTATAGTAGTGATTAAATTCACCACAGTTCAACTAAATCTAAAAATTTCTCATTTAAAAATCATCATGGGCACGTGACGGAAATATGCTTACTTGGCAACACAGTTAATAATGCTGGAAAGCAAAATCAACTGTTGAAAGCAAAAACAATGTAACATAATATCCACTACTATAATACTTACATGTATGTACCGATGGTAATACATGTAAATGAGGCAGTAAATGGCCTTGGACATCCATCTAGCTAAATGAGAGGCCCAGGCTTGTAAAATTTATGTGGGGTCCCTCCCAAAAATCACAGTAAGCTCCAGAAATTCTTTGTAGTCATCTCTCGGTACTGCCTCCAATAGCTTTTTGTTACAAAATGCAATTATTTCTTCATACTCATCTTTTTTATATTTCCTTAATTCTTGAGTCATATATTTCTGGCTCGTACTTGTCTTGCTGAATTTGATGACAAACCTTTCTAAATTTTTTGAACAAAACTATATCAGGACCTGTGGTATGTACTCCAATATTTGCTTCCAAAAACACAGCTGACAAAACTATTTCGAAAATGTGATGCCGACAGCCCATATATAAAATGTCACGTCCAATTTTTTTTTCTAAAAAAGTGCATGCCCCTTTGAGTCTCCCAGTGTTTGATGATGTTGTAGCGAAAACAAACGCCTCAGTTTTTTCTAAAATACTGTGTTCATCCAAAGTTTCAAAGATAGCGGAAGATATTTCAAGACCTGTTCCAGAGGGAATATCACGCATATTTAATGTTATGTGCGCTAGCTATAATTGACAAACGATCTTCTGTCTTCCCGGTTATGTTATTTAGAAGCTTCGTGTCCCAATGTACTGTGAGTGGTTGATCTATTGCTCTAAACTTTTGAACAATATTCTTGCTGAGCTTTTCTCTTAAAACCTCTCGTTAAAGGCGCATAGAAGTGCGATTTATAACATACTCACTAGGGTTTAAGCCTAAAGCATCTAAAACTGCAACCAATATATGCAGGACATCTCTGTTGCTTAGTTTTACCTTATCAACTTCTTTACAAGCCTGGAAGTACGAATGTCGTCGCAGACGCTCTATCAAGAATTCCTCAAGAAATATCGCACATTCATTCCATGACCGCTACGCAACATAGTGATGAAACCTCGTCGCAAAATTTGATTCAATATACCGATGCACCACTAAATGCTTTCAAGAACCAGACTATAATAAATTCATTAGAGCCACCTTCATACAAATTCGAAATTATTTTTCCGACCTACCATAGGCACACAATATCTGAACCAGTCTTATCAACAAAAACTTGACCTCCATTTTGAAAAAAATATTTGAATCCTTCAGTTACCAACTGCATCAAAACCACTGATGATATCCTCGGTAAAATCCAGGAAATTTTCAGTGAAAAATTTGGTCGGTCCAGCGTACACACTCTCAATTCTTTCTGCAGTGTATGTTACGCTCGCATTGCTGAGAGCAGCGTTGCCGTTGTGACATTAAAGTATCACTTTTGACCCCTTTTCGTGCCAATGAAACTTTTTATGACCCTTTTTTCAATTTATCCAATTTATCATTTTAACAGAATGTATGCCGTAGGGAATTCATAAACACAGTTAAGCATATCAAGTATTAGAAAAATAGCTGTTCGTCCAGTTGGCAATATTCGGCTCGATGATGTCGATCATTTTATTGTTTTGGTCGATAGAAAAGCCAATAAATGGTGAAAATATTGCAAAAAATCTGACGCCCAAATCCTTGATTCCAAATGCAAATTATTTCTCGGAGTATCACAATTAAAAAAATATGTATTTTAACTCACTTTCATCTTTAATCTTAATAAAACTTTTTATAAGTTAGTAAGTAAGTTATTATAAAATGTTTATAAGTTAAAATAGGATCAAATGAAGTAAATTTGGAAGCCAATATTGGGGCCTTAAAGTATACATGTATGTATATAAATGATCAGCATCAAGAAAAGTAAAGTAAAATATAGATGGAAAAACTGAAGTTAATTCACTTTATTTTTAACCCCCAAACAAAAAAAGGGGGTGGTAGTTCGTAGTGTGTTTCTGTACAAGTACTCGTACAGGCGAAACGGCTGAACCGATCTAATTATGATTTAAATTTCATAATTTTACGGTCGCCGGGATCAAAATTATGATGGGGGTAAAAACAGCTCGAATGGCTTCCAGTAAATATACACAAAAAGAGGGTGAAAAAGCCCGAATATAATTTTTTTTTTAATTTTAATACATTAAGCCATTTAAAAAGGAGAGTTTAGAGTAAAAAAGCTCAAAATATAATTTAAAATTTTTGCTTAAAAATAAAGAAAGTATTTGAGATGCAATAACAGAATTTATTAACATATTAATTAAAACAAAATCTTGATTAATTTAATAAAAATAAGTATGTAAAAACAAATAATAAAAAAAACCAGGAGTTAAATAATATAGTAGCATATACACATACATACATACAATAGTAGGTGAAGCTTAGGCTTAGATTAAGATATGTAGTATGTTACTGAAAAATCATTTACACATAAAGAATGCATTAGAAGCGTCACTGTTTTCTTGAGTACTCTTAACTTAAAAGTTTTTGTTTTTGCGATATTCACCCTTATTCCAGTTGTCAACATTGACAGCACGTCAATACGATATGAAAAAATTCGGGGTTGGCTACCCGTTGTCTAAAACAACTGACTGCTATTGATAACCTCATGCTTTTTTTAATCGAAATCGGCCCTTAAAATTTAACCACCCTATAGTATTAAAGGGTGTCCCAATAAGAACACAAGATTTAAATTTGGCGCCATTCGAAGTGTCATTGTTTGACATTTGAACAATTGTTATTGTTTGGTAGTAGAAGGTACTAGGTTAGTAAAAATGGAGCACTATACGAATGAACAACGCATTCTCATTGTGAAATTGTTTTACCAAAATGGTGAAAGTTTTGCGGCTACAGTTCGCAAATTTGCGATCAATTTGGGGTCACAATAATGCTCCAAAAGAGTCAACTGTAAAGACATTAATGGACAAATTTGCCGAAACTGGGTCTGTTAATGGGTTTAATAATAAGCCGACGACGACTCAAGCCTTAAAAGGGGAAATTGGACGCTGCATTAATGAAATACCGTAGCATTTATGCAAAACGGCCATTGAAAATTTCATTAAAAGATCGCGTGTGTGCCAGCAAAGCCGCGGTGGCCATCTGCCCAATTTGTTGTTCCACACATAAGCTCATTTTGTCTACTTTACGACATCATAAAGTTTCACGATTTTTTTTAAATATCTGTGTTTTGTTTAAAATTTAAATCTTGCGTTCTTGTTGGGACATCCTTTATTTAATATTTGTGTAAGTTTTAACAAATGCTTATTGCATACTATCTTCAACTTCCGTTTTTTATTTTGCAAAAAAAAATTAAATTTTTTAATCCCAATTATGAAAAGTTTTCTACATTGTGTTTAACATAGTTTCCGTTATTGTCATTAAAATCAATTTAAGAAGCCTCAGTTAAAAGATGCTTATATTAGTGCTTAAAAGTGTTTTAGTTTGTAAATTAAAAATATTTTTATTTAACAAAAACGCACGAAAAGCACTGTAAGAAATTGTTAAAAGCACTGTAAATACCCGCTTTTTATAAAAGGGTATTAGCCAAAATTTCGCGTTTATGAAGTGGCAAAAAGCACCAAAAAATACCCGAAACGCACCAAAATACCATCACTGGCTCCACGCCTTTTCTTATACTCTTCTATTACGTATGTATGTATTACGCATTACTGAGAAACGGAATGTGAGAAATGATTGTTGTGTACAATTATTGATTTACCTTTGGTAAATACATATGTAAGTATCACTATTCATATCCATTTTTTCTGTTTAAGTTAGCACGAAGTTATATTACTCTACCTACGTATGTATGTTTAACTATTCTTGCTTATCTTTTACGATCATCACATTAAGCATATTTTGCTTATTCGATGTATGTATGTTACTTATGTATGTACCATGTAAGTATTATAGTAGTGATTAAATTCACCACAGTTCAACTAAATCTAAAAATTTCTCATTTAAAAATCATCATGGGCACGTGACGGAAATATGCTTACTTGGCAACACAGTTAATAATGCTGGAAAGCAAAATCAACTGTTGAAAGCAAAAACAATGTAACATAATATCCACTACTATAATACTTACATGTATGTACCGATGGTAATACATGTAAATGAGGCAGTAAATGGCCTTGGACATCCATCTAGCTAAATGAGAGGCCCAGGCTTGTAAAATTTATGTGGGGTCCCTCCCAAAAATCACAGTAAGCTCCAGAAATTCTTTGTAGTCATCTCTCGGTACTGCCTCCAATAGCTTTTTGTTACAAAATGCAATTATTTCTTCATACTCATCTTTTTTATATTTCCTTAATTCTTGAGTCATATATTTCTGGCTCGTACTTGTCTTGCTGAATTTGATGACAAACCTTTCTAAATTTTTTGAACAAAACTATATCAGGACCTGTGGTATGTACTCCAATATTTGCTTCCAAAAACACAGCTGACAAAACTATTTCGAAAATGTGATGCCGACAGCCCATATATAAAATGTCACGTCCAATTTTTTTTTCTAAAAAAGTGCATGCCCCTTTGAGTCTCCCAGTGTTTGATGATGTTGTAGCGAAAACAAACGCCTCAGTTTTTTCTAAAATACTGTGTTCATCCAAAGTTTCAAAGATAGCGGAAGATATTTCAAGACCTGTTCCAGAGGGAATATCACGCATATTTAATGTTATGTGCGCTAGCTATAATTGACAAACGATCTTCTGTCTTCCCGGTTATGTTATTTAGAAGCTTCGTGTCCCAATGTACTGTGAGTGGTTGATCTATTGCTCTAAACTTTTGAACAATATTCTTGCTGAGCTTTTCTCTTAAAACCTCTCGTTAAAGGCGCATAGAAGTGCGATTTATAACATACTCACTAGGGTTTAAGCCTAAAGCATCTAAAACTGCAACCAATATATGCAGGACATCTCTGTTGCTTAGTTTTACCTTATCAACTTCTTTACAAGCCTGGAAGTACGAATGTCGTCGCAGACGCTCTATCAAGAATTCCTCAAGAAATATCGCACATTCATTCCATGACCGCTACGCAACATAGTGATGAAACCTCGTCGCAAAATTTGATTCAATATACCGATGCACCACTAAATGCTTTCAAGAACCAGACTATAATAAATTCATTAGAGCCACCTTCATACAAATTCGAAATTATTTTTCCGACCTACCATAGGCACACAATATCTGAACCAGTCTTATCAACAAAAACTTGACCTCCATTTTGAAAAAAATATTTGAATCCTTCAGTTACCAACTGCATCAAAACCACTGATGATATCCTCGGTAAAATCCAGGAAATTTTCAGTGAAAAATTTGGTCGGTACAAAGCTAAATATACCAGAATTATGGTGGAGGACCTGGTGAATGAGTAGGATCAGGAGAATGAAATTGTTAAAGAGCACGAAAGAGCTCATAGAAATAGTTACGAGAACAAAGTTCAAATTATAACCAGGTATTATTTTCCTCAAATGCACTCAAAAATCAAGCGATTGACAAAGCTATGCAAGGTTTGCAAGGAAAAAAATACGATACCCACCCAAACAAAATTGTCCTGTATGAAACACCAATTCCCCAATATGCAGGACAAATTGTTCATATTTATATCTTTATCACAGAGAAAAAGGCCGTCCTAACAGCTATTGATAAATTCTCAAAATATGCACAGGTTAGATTGTTAAAGTAAAGGGCGACAGAAGACCTTAAGGAACCGTTAAGAGAAATTCTTTTGGCCTTTGGTATGCCCGAGATTCTTGTAATGGACAACGAGAAATCACTAAATTCAATGGCAATAACATTCATGTTAGAGAACCAATATAACGTAAAACTTTACAAGATTCCCCCCGTATGCTAATTCTGTCAATGGACAAATAGAGAGATTTCACTCGACATTGATAGAGGTAATGAGGTGCCTCAGGGCAGAAAATGCTCATAACTCCTTTTCGGAACTTCTCCATAGATCTCTCTACGAGTACAATAACTCCGTGCATTCCACCACACTTAGGAAACCAGTGGATGCATTTTTTGGCAGGCATAAATCTGTCGATCCTGAACAACTTGAGAAGGAAAGACTAGAAATTATCGAAAGAGTAAAACAGAAACAGGCAAAAGATATCGTATACCATAATAAAACAAAAACACCTCAAAAAGATTACCAAGCAGGTTAGAAGGCGTTCGTCAAAATTAATAAAAGTTTAGGGACTAAAGTAAATAAAAATTATTCTGAAGAAACTGTCAGAGAAAATCGGAAAACCACAATCCTTACAGAATCGGGTCGAGTCGTACATAAAAATAATACTAGAAACTAACTATTTTTTCTCTTTTAGGACCATGCTCGCTATGATAAATGCGGAGATAAAAATCCTTGACTATTCCAACTACCAAATTGTCTCTATCAATACCGGCTATGCTAAAGTACAGACTGGAGCTTTAAAATTGATTCACGTGATCGAGCCAGATAACTACCAGAATTTTATAAACAAAATACAACACACTCTTAATTACAACGTATCCCAATCCCATCCTTTGTACCCCTTCCTATCCCATGAAACAAATCAGCTCCAAAATCATCTAAATAGAATTGAGCCTTGAATTAGGAGATCCTCAGATTTTATAGGATCAGCGTGGAAGTGAATTGCTGGGAATCCAGATCACGCTGATTTCAAAATTATTGAACAAAAGATAAATAATGCAGTAGGAAATAATAATCAACAGGTTGTCATAAATAGATTAACCATGGAAAATATAAACAACCTTGCCAAAACTACAAACCAAATTGTAAAATTTATTAAATCTAATGAAATTCCTAATGAAACCTTTGTAACTACTCCTAAGTTTAAAATCGATTTATTAAAAGAAAAATTGTTAAACATTCAGAATGCCATCCACTGGGCAAAAGTCGGAATAGTAAACTCATTTATTTTGTCTAATAAGGAAGTAAACATTGTAAAACTAATTTTTGAAAAAAACTCAATTCCATTTATAAATTTAGAAGAAGCTTTTGAATTTTCCGAAGCTGGAATAGCTTCTAATAATGATTCATTAATTTATATTGTAAGCATTCCAACAACTGATGTAAAATGACTTATTAGACCCACTAAAACTGGGAAGTTTGTTAATAAAATATCCTATAATGAAGTATTGAAGTGTAGCAACTCAACCTTTGGTATTGAAAGAACTTGTAAATCACATAACAAATTGTCCATTTGTAATATTAATGATCTAGCAAATATTGATAATGACACTTGCGTAACAAATGCAGCGAATTGCACGTTAACAAACAACAACCATATACCCACAGTTGAAGAAACCGCTCCGGGATTACTCTTGCTAAATCAATATAATGGCACTGTTCGTATTAATGGTGAGCCACGTAAACTTAGTGTAACTTACTTTTTGCAATATCAAAATGTTACAATAACTGTGGCAAATAAGGCCTACAACTATTTCCAACTGATAGAAGCGGAATCCGTGCCAGCCATTTTACAACCTAGATTATCCGGATCTGCCATTGAAGAAGTATTAAGCTTGGAAACTGTAAACGAACTCAATTTAAATAACACCAAATCTATTGATCTTCTAGATACCAAGAACAAATGGAACTCAATAACCACTACTGGACTATTCATGGTCTGCATTATTTTAATTGCAAAAATATTTTCAAAAAAAAAAAAAAAAAAAAACACACCAAGTTAAAGTGAGCGAAGTTGCAACTCCACTACCACCAGTGCAAGTATCGCTTCCTGAATGGCAAGCGACAGGCCTAATTCATACCCAACAAGTACCAAGATTGGCAAATACTCCCTTCTTTTGAAGCCTTACGATCGAGGACGCTCGCAACTAGAGGGGGATGTATTAACTACAAAAACATTTGCTGGGTTATCCTTCATTATCGCTGACCAAACGTCTACCCTAGTTTGTTGACTTCTCATTTACCCAAGTAAAACAATGCTGACGCTATAAAGCGTACAATGAATTTTTATGTTGTGTCAATATTAAAAATGAATTTTGCATTTCCCTTTTGTTGTACAAGAACTGTTTATTTTATGTTTATTTTAATGCTGACTATCAAAAACTCAATTTCACAATAACAACAAAATTATTAACTTTAAGCAGAAGTCTAAGAATGTAATTTTAATTAAGATTTGGTTTTCAAGTAAGTCACACCTCATAAGCTGTGCATTTAATTAAATCAAATAATATTTTTATTATAAAAAAACCAAAAAATATATATCCTGAAGAAGTTAACCGAAGGTTAACGAAATATTGAAAATAATAAACTGAAAATATAAACTGACCGAAAGCTGAAGAAAATAGTTTAACTTAAATCAAATAATTCAAAAATAATAAATAAAATCCTAAAGTGTTAATCAAAACAAAATAAAAAGTGTTGTGTATATTATTATTAATATTAACTTATAAAGGGTGTTTTTTATTGAGGTATAGAACTTTAAGTTGGCATCACTTTTTTAACTGGCGGCCATTTTGTCAGCTGTCAAGTGATTAATATTTAGTTTGGTTTGCCATTTCATCATGAACAGGTTGACAAAAGAACAACGCTTGCCAATCGTGCAAATTTATTTCGAAAATAATGGTTCAGTTCGCGAAGTTTACCGCAAGCTCCGTCCATTTTATGGTCGACATAATCGTCCATCAGAGCAATTAATTCGGTTAACCATGGATCGTTTTCGCACTACGTTTACTCTATGTGATAATACGCATCCGCAGAGACGTCGAACAGTGCGCACCGAAGAAACAATTGCCGCTGTAGAGCAAAGTGTTGAAGAGGACCCGAATGAATCGATTCGACACCGTGCACAGCAATTGGAGCCGACTAACCGACTATTTTGTTCCCGAATTGGATGGCATGAATGTGGATGAGTTGTGGTTCCAACAAGACGGCGCTGCATGCCACACAGCGCACGTCACAATCGATTTATTGAAGGAAACATTCGATGAGCGCATAATTTCGCGGAATGGACCTGTCAATTGGCCACCAAGATCGTGTGATTTGACACCATTGGATTATTTTCTTTGGGGATATGTGAAGTCGCTCGTCTACGCCAACAAACCAGAAACGTTAGGGGACTTGGAAGCCAACATTCGTGGCGTTATTGCCAACATACGGCCCCATATGTTCGAAAAAGTGGTTGAAAATTGGACCTGTAGAATTGGCTTTATTCGAGCCAGCCGCGGCGGCCACATGCCCAAAATCATATTTAAACAATAATGGCATAAAATTATCCTTCCAATAAAGCCAAATTGATGCACATTAAAACGATTTTCTTGTGTTTTATTTTAATTCGAAGTTCTATACCTCTTAAAAAAACACCCTATATATGTATGTATTCTCGTGTTTGTGCATGGGTGTATATGCATGAATGGATGTATGTTTCGTATTTGAATAATTTTTATGAACATATTTACACATGCATATATTTTTGTGTATGTATGGATGGATATTTGCATATATATGTATGTTAAAATTTGTATATTGATTAATACCCTGTCGGTTTTTTATTAGCTAGCTCAAAATATAAGTGACTTTTTGCTAACTCATTTACAACTAGCTTCTGAACTAACTTATAAATGATGCAGATGTGATTCAGTAGCTTTTTGTAGAACTGCCTTCGTCCCGATAAGTATTGAACTAACTTTAAGCTAACTCAAAACTGATGCTGAGATTAGTGAGTTGTCTTTGTACAACTAACATCTCCTCGATAACTTTTGAACTAACTTTAAGCTAACTCAAAGCTGATGCAGAGATGAGTCAAAGTTTATCGAGAATATGTCAAAGTAAAATTCATGTTTATATTAACTCTGTACCATCTTCATTTTATATGGCGTAATAGCAAAGTGTTAAGTATGATGGCTGACAAACAAAGTGATCACGGTTCGATAACAATTCTCCTGTCTAAGAAATATTAAATTCTTTCTAATTTATGTTGACTAAAAATGTTAATCATTAGTAAGTTAAAAATAATGGCTAGCTAAAGAAAGACCCTTTTTTCTTCTTTTTTGATGCGCCACAAATTAAGTCATAATGGACTAACCATTAGTTAGTCAGTTCGCAGCTAACTAATAGTGCACTTGCATTTTGTCAGCCAAAAACTCACTCGAAATAAGCTAACTTGTGGTTATTTGAAATTTATGCAGCGTGAGTGAGTACTGACTCGTTCTGAGGACATTACGTTGAAAAACTGAATATCGTTTAACATGTAAAATGAGTTAGATTTTGAGTCAGTTGTCCCTCGTCTCTGATTCACCATTAGCTACTTTTAAGTTAGCTCAAATCCCGACAGGGTATGTATGCGTGTACACGTGTATTCGCGTGAGCATATATGTATGTGCATGCATATATGATCATGTAGAGGTGGGTATATGTATGCATGTATGTTTATTCATGTATATGTGTGTGTGTGTGCATATGTACATAGGCACATATATATATATATATATATATATAATTAACAATTATGATTATAGACATATATATTTATTTTAATATTTTCAATATTGAGACATTTTTAGATTTTAATTGAACTATAGTGAATTTTTAATCAGAATTATTTTTTAGTCAGGCTTAAGTTCAGTAATTTCAATTCTTTTATTGAATGAAATATTTTTATTAATTAATGTGAGTTTCTAAAGAAGAGAAGAAAAATTAAATTATACTTTTAAGCTGGGGGAAATACCGATATTTTTCTGTGCAGCAACGCACTTCATCAGCACCCTAGTCTATCTACTTGGGTAGAGATTGTTATTAACATCAGCTATTTAACTTAAATTCTAATGAAACGGAATGTGAGAAATGATTGTTGTGTACAATTATTGATTTACCTTTGGTAAATACATATCTAAGTATCACTATATATTTCCCCTGTTTTCCATATTTTCATTTTTCTATTTAGGTTAGCACGAAGTTATATTACTCTACCTGCGTATGTTTAACTATTCTTGCTTATCTTTTACGATCATCACATTAATTATTTTTACTTATTCGATGCACCGTCGGTACATACATATAAGTAGTATAGTAGTGCAAAACAGGATTATAAACAAAGTTTTTATATGAATGAAAAAAAATTTGACTGTCACTTAGACCATTTTATAGTCCCACAAAAGTCTATCAGCCATATTCATAAAAATTTTAAACAGCGTTTCAAATGTTGTTTAAGCAAAATTCGCTAAAATTGAATTCATAAAAAAACGGTTTTTAAACCTTGCGTTAATCAGCAAATTTTAAAATTGACTGCCATCATGTTCAACAATTTTAAATTGACGTTGTTGTAATTTTGCTTAGTTTTTGTTTACATTTTGAAGTTTACCTGTATGTACATATGTGTGTATGTATGTATGTACTTATTTATGTATGTATGTATGCATATGCCAGTGTTATTTAGAAGAAAACAATGTATTTTTGTAATAGAAGTTATTGCCGAAATATCAAATATACTCCAAAATAATATTTACAAAAAAAGGAGCGATCCAGTTTCCATTCCCAGTCATTGTTTTCTCATTTTATGTGTTAACAAAAAAAATATAATTGTAGAAAATTAACTAGTGATGTATAAACACTCAAAACAAACAAAATAAAGCTCGTTATTCTAGTGCTTCTTTATCTGCAATAAAATAAATCGTATAAAAAGCACTTTTAACAAAGATTTGTTCTGAACTTTTTTTTATTAAATACAAGTTGGAATACATCTTTTATTTTATAGAAACAATATTTCTCTGAAAAGCGACAAATAAACAAATATAGACACGAGTACTTTGTGAGTTAACAATCGTTGTTTTGCAGAACTAATATTCAAGTGACAAATAAAGAATACAGTGTTGCCACGATATTTTAAAAAAATTTAGTTAATTGATTTTTAGTTAAAAATCTGATTGTGAATACCAATATTTAAAAAACCATTATTTAACCTTAAAACGTTTTTTAACTAATATGAATTTTAAACCTCAATCAACTTTTTTTATGAATACGGCTGTATATATTTATAAAAAAATTTGTGTTTTTAATTTCCTGGTTACCCGGGAAACCCTAAAAAATTTTCCAGAAATAACAGGCAGACATTTCCCGGGATTTTCCGTTTCCCAAACCCTGCATGAGGTGTGTGTTTATTTTAGTAATTATACTATTTTTTAACGAAAAAAGAAGTGTATAAACCGACGAATATTTTTGAAGATATTTGCATTTAAGCCACATATCTTTTTTAACAACTTTCCTGTCCAATGATTCATATATAAGCTTGCCAGATTGAGATTAACATTTGAATTATGTTAGGATAGATACTCCAAAAACTATTAGAAATGTTTAGCGATTTATTTAAACCCAGTAAATTACCAACCAATGAATTATATTAAATTACCAATTAAATACAGCCCTGCCACGGATGGAAATCATGGTACAATTATACTTTTATGGTACATTTTTGACCTTGTTGGTACCGTGGTACTACCGCGAGTTGCTTGGTATAATTTAAAAATGTCAATGTTTGTGACGCGCAAAATATAAAGGGACCTAAGGGTAAAAACCGGTTTTGTTTAGGAGAGTCATTTTAAAGATTTAAATACGTGTATCTTTGGTGTACCATCACATCATAAAACAAGCATATCTCTGGGAGGGAACACTTTTGGGGCATGGGATCGGTCTCATTCAATGCTCAGATGTTGTCCACATAAAAAAAAGTGAAAATTGATTTTTTTACCCTTAGGTCCCTTTCTATATGCCCTGTCACATATAGTAACGTTAATTTTGCTTATGTTCTTTTGAATTTTCTTGTGTGTCTTTTATTTTAATCTCTAATATAATAGTCGAATCTACGAATGTATATTTATAAATGTAATGTTTAATGTTTTTTTGTTTTAAGTTCCTGTTTTTTATTATAAACTTCTGTATTTTCATACTAATTTTTTTACGTTTCTGCTTTTATTAATAAATATTAAAAATTGGTACCGTCATGGTCTAAAAAGTACATTTTATTTTCATAGTTGGTACAAAATCCAAGAAGTCATTTTCCTTCCCTGAGCTCTGCTGAAAAAATAAAACAGTGTCAAAGAAGGAAAATGGAGAAGAGAAATTTGCGCCAAATTTTTTTTTTTTTGGAGAAAAAAAGATGGCTGAACATTTTGAGAAGACAAGAGGTAATTAAGAAAAATGTCGAGAAAGATCTAGTTAGTTGGCAAGAGTTAGAGTTTGGATACAGTCAGAGTTGAAGAAAAGAATAAAGAATTTAAAAAGTGAAAAATATCAACCTCGTGTATAAAACTAGTTGTGAAAAAAGAGATTTGTGAAATTTTGTTCAAATTTTTAATTATTGAGAAATAAAAGCTCTTGAGTTGTCGAAAAGTATATGTATATTGTGAGCAATTAACTAACTATCTTTGAAAGCTCAAAAGTGCAAGAAACAATGGCCTTTTAATTAAATAATGGCTCCTTTTTTTCAACGTAGACGCATAAAAAAATCGTTTTTGGAGTTAATACTGTGGAAAAAATTTAATGATATTAAATATATGTATTCTGTGAACTTGTGTAAAAATTCTATACAAATGTTTTAAACTTTTGATGGAATTGAGTTGTATTGTACTTTTGCCAAATAAAACAATTTACCGGCATAAATACTTTTATACTTACATACATACATATCAATAAAATGAAAAACTAAAAAAATTATATTAATATGTAACATAATAGAGGGAAAAAGATATTAAAAATTGTACGCTATAAAATATATATAAAAACTAAGCAAACTATATTAATATAAATGTGAAAATTAAAATTGTAAAAAAATAAAGAAAAAACCAAAAACTGAACATTTAAAACAACAACAAACACCTTTAAAAACTACAAGCAAAAGCTGCCTACAACTCGAGGATAATCCCAGCAAACAATTTCATCTGCATAAAGAATCAGTCCAGCCCGTATCGTCAACAACTGTAATATATATATATATATATATATATATATATATGTAATTGTAAGTCATTATTGTTATATGTGATTATTTTAAATTGCCCTAATTTATATGTATGTATGTATAGTTTTGTTACTTATATATTGCTAGTATGCATACAAGCAGAATTTCTTGCTACACAATAAAACAAAGGAAATTTCTTCATATATAAAAAAGAAAAAAAACTAAATCGTTAGAACATATTTTTGGTCAAGAAAACATATATTTATTACTTATATTGTGAATTAAATATTAAATGTGTGCTGGAGTACTCGTTTGGGAATAATTGGCAAGTGCAATTGTAAATTGTTTTAAGTAAAATAAAGCCAAAACTCACAGTAATATTATCTAAATTTTTTTTTCTGTGCCAATTGCACCTTATACGAGTTCTAATAATAATTATTATAATTATTGCAGAGTATATATCTCGGCACTCATTTTACCTAATTATTGTATACTATATGAAACGATTTTTCTTTCTTTCTTTTGGTAAATAAATTTATACAAGTGAAATGAATTCACATTAACATTGTTTATTCTTCATGAATGGAGGTTAAGAAAAGGGTAAAGGCTTAACAAACTTTGATGAAAAAGGGGTAATTCTTGTAATGGTACGTGCGCAGGATTACCACGGAGTTGGCTATGCTAACAATGGGGAGGGTAAATTGCACTCAGGTAACAATAACACCTAGTTATCTCACTTCTGTTGCCATCTCTTAGCTAAATGAATTTTGTCATGAAATGCAATATGCTCTCGAAAATATGTATACATATATATTTAAAATTTTAGTATTATGGCATTAAGTTTTTTTTTCTTTTTCTATGCTTACGCCGCGGTGTAACACAGATCCAGAGCCACCATTTGAGCAGAGCTAGCCTAAACATCTCGACATACATCCCCGTGACTCATTATATTAAATCAGTATCCATTTGTAATGCGCGCGTAACATAGAATGGCATCCAACGTAAATGCCGTTCAGCTTATGAACAGGCAATATAAAAATTGAAAAGAAATTTTAAACAATTTTAACTTTGTAATGATAATTTCTATTAAAGCATATGTTTGGGAAAATTATAGCGCATTCGATCTGGTCAAAGTGGGGAAATTTCAGTTCATAACACCAGAACAATTACAAACATATGTGTGGCTAGTCCTTGTCTTTTTTTTTAATACATGTATTTATTTATCTTCAAATATGAACTAACAATAAGTATTCAAATCTTAAATCTAAAATAAAATTATTAGGCCCGACCACTGCCGAACATAAACTTAGTGATAGTTATAAATAATACATAAGTAGTGATAATCAAAAAGGAAAAAAAGTATTTTCAAGTAGTACCATCTGGAGTGTTGAGTATAAGAGCCCTTGTGTCCCTCTTTTTTAGGCGGATGTGTCCAGTAAAGTTCAAAATATTACGAGCAAGCGAATTAGGATGTGACTCGAGTTTTGCTAAATAATGGGTGTTTTTAATTGAGGTATAGAACTTTAAGTTGGCATCACTTTTTTAACTGGCGGCCATTTTGTCAGCTGTCAAGTGATTAATATTTAGTTTGGTTTGCCATTTTATCATGAACAGGTTGACAAAAGAACAACGCTTGCAAATCGTGCAAATTTATTTCGAAAATAATGGTTCAGTTCGCGAAGTTTACCTCAAGCTCCGTCCATTTTATGGTCGACATAATCGTCCATCAGAGCAATTAATTCGGTTAACCATGGATCGTTTTCACACTACGTTTACTCTATGTGATAATACGTCGAGACGTCGAACAGTGCGCACCGAAGAAACAATTGCCGCTGTAGAGCAAAGTGTTGAAGAGGACCCGAATGAATCGATTCGCCACCGTGCACAGCAATTGGAGCTTTGTCCATCGACTTTATGGAAGAGTTTGTGCAAAGATCTTGGCTTGCGACCTTACAAGATCCAGCTTGTGCAAGAATTAAAGCCGCGAGACCATGCAATGCGTCGTGATTTTGGTGTATGGGCCGAAAATGAGATTGATCTCGATGCTGATTTTCATCGCAAAATTTTGTTCAGTGATGAGGCTCATTTTTGGTTGAATGGCTACGTCAACAAGCAAAATTGCCGCATTTGGAGTGAAGAGAATCCACATGAGACCCTTGAGACGCTATTACATCCACAAAAACTGACTGTTTGGTGTGCTCTATGGGCTGGTGGAGTCATTGGGCCATACTTCTTCCGAAATAATGCTGGAGAGTCAGTTACCGTTAATGGAGACCGGTATAGAGCCATGATAACCGACTATTTTGTTCCCAAATTGGATGGCATGAATGTGGATGAGTTGTGGTTCCAACAAGACGGCGCTACATGCCACACAGCGCACGTCACAATCGATTTATTGAAGGAAACATTCGATGAGCGCATAATTTCGCGGAATGGACCTGTCAATTGGCCACCAAGATCGTGTGATTTGACACCATTGGATTATTTTCTTTGGGGATATGTGAAGTCGCTCATCTACGCCAACAAACCAGAAACGTTAGGGGACTTGGAAGCCAACATTCGTGGCGTTATTGCCAACATACGGCCCCATATGCTCGAAAAAGTGGTTGAAAATTGGACCTGTAGAATTGGCTTTATTCGAGTCAGCCGCGGCGGCCACATGCCCAAAATCATATTTAAACATTAATGGCATAAAATTATCCTTCCAATAAAGCCAAATTGATGGACATTAAAACGATTTTCTTGTGTTTTATTTCAATTCGAAAAACACCCGTTACTTGTGATGTTTTGAAGTGCTGTAAACTTATAGTTTTTTGGGTATTTGTTATCTAATAAAAGTATGCATATTTAGCGATTATTCGAAGAGTTTGTATAAAAATTACTGGTGATTTTCATGAGTAATTTTAAAATAAATAAATAATAGAATTTTTTAATATTACAGGCAAAAGAATATGTTTTAAAAAGAATTTGTAATAAATCCTGAGGGGTAGGGGCAAAATCAAGTCTGGAGGGGGCATTGCCCCCCCCAGAAAGGCCTAGCTACGCCTATGAATATTATCTTAGTTATTTATAATATTATCTGAGTTAATTATATTATAATCTTAGTATTGTAAATATGACAACACTATTGTTAGATGTGACTAAAATATAATTGAGACTCACCATAGCATGTTCTAATATTATATTAATATTGTTAAATACGACCACAGTATTATTTATTATAATAATACTATTTAATTTTTTATTCATATATTTATTGTAGAAATAGCTGTGCGTTAAATTCGAAATAAAAATAAATCAATATTGTTGAAATAAATTGTATATATAGAAATGTATACTTACACCACATACAGCCATGTCTGTATAAAAAGATACACAAAAGCTTTTATATTCTTATTAATCTACCCTTTTCTTTATACTTTATTTATTTATTCATTTATTTAACACTACCGAAAGCTTTTAAACGAAATACTAAACTGACAGATGTTTCTGAAAAAGATTTTTTTTAAACTTAACATAATATGGTTTTGGAAAACATTATATTGTTATTTAAATCATATTATTTTTAAATAATAATACAAATTATGTTGTAGTCATAAATTTTTAACAAAACTATATTTTTAAACTCTAACCATATCACACTTTTATATTAATGTGATAATGTAATTATTAAATTCAAACATTGCTCTGTTTATCGTAACGAAATAAATTAAAATAACAATAACTAGTTTTCGACGACCACACATTTGTTCCAGAGAACTTAATATTGTTTTCTCAACCATTCTACAACCACATCTTTTCTTTGCGTGTACAATTTATTTAATTTATTATAAAAACTTTACATAATTTTTAAATGTTATTTAAATTTTTGAATTGTTTTCATAAGCTTTAATGTACGCGGACAGAATTGTGAAGTTCTTTTCCATACACATTTTTTAAATTTAATTTTGCAGAATAAAATAGACCCCCAATTAAATGTCCATAAATTTCACATACAATGGATATTCGTATTCACGAATATCGTTTTAAATATTAGTATTCGCCGATATCGTTTTAAATATTCGAATTCGAATTCGCGATTATCAAAAGTTGACATTCGGCAGATGTATGTAGTATACATACTCGTACTTAATATATGTAGGCAACACGTATGATCAATTAAATAAATAAATGAGAAAAACATACGTGTTTTTGTACAAAATTAGTAATTTTTTCTGTTACGTAACATTTTCAAAGACCCCTCCCACCCCACCATAACAAATCGTAACAAAACTCGAACCCTCTCCACCCTAGAGCGTTACGTAATATATGGACTGGTCAAAAAATTTTTATTATTTTTACTGAAATTTTAGTGGTACTGCAAAGTGCTCATCTATGGTAAATGCCTTTACTTTTACTTTTTAATTTTTAATTCCTGTTCATCGTTTAGTTGTTGCTGTTCTTGTTGTTGTGTACGCATTGCAATTAAAATAAATTCAGTAAAATGCGACTTTGACTCGCGCACGAAGGGTTCCGTACATTCGGTTTTGAGCATTTTTTTTGATGTGGCTTCCTTCTTTCCTTTTTTTGTGTTTTTTTTAGTTTAAACGAGTTTTTCAATTTATGTCGCTTTTTTCCCAGTTTTGGCGCTTTTTTCTCTTTTTGGGTTTTTTTTCATTTTCGCAATTTTTTTCATTTTGGCGATTTTTTTCTGTTTTTTGGGGTTTTTTTATTTTGGCGATTTTTTTCTGTTTTTGGGGTTTTTAGGGTTCCGTACACCAAAGGTGAAAAGGCACCCTATTGTTTTCACTACACAGTCCGTCTGTCCGTCACACGGTATTTTCTCAGGAACCGTAAGAGCTACGGACCTGAAATTTGAACAGAGTATGTAGAACCTTTCCCGCTACAACAACAGATACATGAGAATGAAAAAGTAAAGGTTGTTCCAAAACGAGCAACGAAAAATGTTAAAATCCCATGTAATATACATACAATTGTATGTACATATGTATATTTAAACTTGAATTTTGTAAAATTACTGTATTTTTATACAGACTAAAACAAATAACACTAAAATTTAAAATTATTTAAATTAAGAGGTGGTCCATCAGTTAATGCAAGTTTGACTAAGTAATTTTGACAACTTGCTATATCTTGGAAACCGTAAGAGGCAAACACTTGAAATTTTCAAAAACGGTAAAACTAAAAAATCCGAAAATTATAAAATTGCCAAAGCAAAAAAAATTCTGACACTAAAATAAATCGCCAAATTCGAAAAAATCGCCCAAATGAAAAAAATTGCCAAAATAAAAAAAAACCAAAAAATCAAAAAATAAATCGCCAAAACTCGAAAAAGACGCCAAATCCAAAATAATTGTTTATATGAAAAAAATCGCCAAAATGAAAAAAAACGCCAAATTAAAAAAACGCCAAAAACCGAAAAAATAGGTGCCAAAACTAAAAAAAAATCTCCCAAATGAAAAAAACGCCAAAATGAAAAAAATCTCCAAAATGAAAAAAATCGCCAAATTGAAAAAAAGCCAAAAACCAAAAAAATGCCAAAACTATATATTATATACCTGAAGTTTGTATTAAATTACATATCTAGTGTTCGTACGGAACCCTTCGTGTGCGAGTCAGAGTCGCACTTTAATGAATTTATTTTATTTTGGCAATTTTTGCATTTTGGCGATTTTTTTCATTTTGGCGATTTTTTTGCTTAGAGGTTTTTTTAATTTTAGCGACTTTTTTATATTGGCAATTCTTTTTCATTTTGGCGCTTTTTTTCTGTTTATGGCGTTTTTTTTCATTTTGGCGATTTTTGCGGTTTTTTGCGATTTATTTTAGTCCTAGAAATTTTTCTTAATATGGTACTTTTTTTCGTTTTGGCGATTTTTTTTTTGTTTTTTGTTTAGATTTGACGATTTTATAATTTTTTTTTCGTTTTAGCGTTTTTGAAAATTTCAAGAGTTTGCCTCTTCCGGTTTCCAATATACAGCAAGTTCACAAAATTACAAAGTCAAAATTGCATTAACTGATGGAACACTCTTTAATTTAAATTTTTTAAATTTAGTGTTAATTGTTGTAGTCTGTATAAAAATACACAAACTTTACAAATTTCAAGTGTGTATATGTACATACAATTGTATGTATATTACATGGGATTTTAAAATTTTTCATTGCTCGTTTTGAAACACCATTTAATTTTTTTTAGAAATTGCAATATACGCAGGCAAATATTTAACAAAACTCGAATCACATCCTAATCCGCTTGCTCGTAATATTTTGAGCTTTACTGGAGACATCCACCTAAGAAAGAGGGACACACGGGCTCTTATACCTAACACTCCAGATGGGACTACTTGAAAATACTTTTTTCCCCTTTTTTGATTATCACTACTAATGTATTATTTATAACTATCACTAAGTTTATGTCCGACACTGGTCGGGCCTAATAAATTTTTTTTTATAGATTTAAGATTTGAATATTTATTGTTAGTTCATATATGAAGATACAATAAATAAATACATGCATTAAAAAAAAAAAATTTTTTAACTGCATTTTTTCTTGTAGCGGCCAAATGTCTACACTCTGTGTCCAAATTTCAGGTCCGTAGCTCTTACGGTTCTCGAGAAAATACCCTGTGACAGACGGACGGACAGCGTAGCGAAAACAATAGGCTTCATTTTCACTAGAGTTGAGCGATATTTAGAAACCTGCTACTTTTCCACAGCGATTGAAAAATCACAAATCACAACTGTGACTGAATTTATCAAGTAACAGGTTTTGAAAATATAGTTCTTTCATACAAACTGTGATTGTTCTTGCATGCTTACTTTACAATAAATAAAGCTACCACATTAATTTTTTTTATACCTTCAGCTTTTATTGTCTCTCTGCCTCTTATATATTTTTTTTCTTTTAAAGCAGAAAAGCTGAAATGTGTTAAACCGTGATCACAGTCACTGTTTAATTTCATTGCTGCTCTTCTTATTATATTTTCTCAAAATATTAGAACTGCTACAGTCACAGTTTAAAAGAACAGCGATTTAGAAATCACGTTCACAAGGAGCAACATTATTAAAAAATCGCGCTATCGCTCATCACTAATTTTCACCTTTGTTGTACGGGACCCTAATAAAGCAATTATCAAGTTAAATAAAACAAACAAAAACCAGCAAATTCCTATGTATTTACAATATTTTAAATAAGTTTGTATTGATTCTTTCAAACACTAATACACTCATATATAGCTCACACCGATTTGATAACGCGGTGTGCATCTTACTCAAAATTTGTGATTGTATTGTGAAAAAGATTTTTACCCCTTAGCGCAGGGCTATTCAACTTGTGGTACGCGTACCCCTTGGGGTATGCGAAACTTTTCCAGGTGGTACGCCAAATCTTCGAGCATTTTTTTCATTAAATAAAGCTACGGTCACACTTGCCAAACATTTGCCCAAAAAAGCGTAACCACTAAATGCTAATGAAAAATATTTAAACTAAGACAAAAGTTTGTCAAGTCAAAGAGTAGCGAATATTGTTGAATTCTATGATTAGTTTTGTTGAAACTGTTTAACATGATAAAAAAGTGTCTGGATCAAAACTTTTTTCATTTTTTATTGGTTACGCTTTTTTGGGCAAATGTTTGACAAGTGTGACCGTACCTTAAACCAAGTAATGCAATAAAAAAAACAATATGTTGTATATGTTTATGTTTGATCCTAAAAGTATCCTTACGTATTTTTCATGAATTTCCATTTTTTTATACCGAGCATTTCTGTTGTAGAACGACCCATATGTACAGATGTTCGAATGTTATATACATGCCTATGTACGAGTGTGCACACTTAATTTTTTTTTAAATTCGGTAGAATCGACAAAATAAATCGGTAGATTTGAATGAAATTCATTAGAAAATTTTTTTTATTCAGAGAAACATAAAAAATAACAATTCAAAGAAACATAAAAATAACAAAATATATGTACTTAAATACAAAGGGTAAGTGCAAGGAGTATCAAACTAAACAGGTTCCAAAAGCGAACTTCACATGTGATTGGAAATTAAACTGCCATAAACAATGAAGCATTTCCAATAAAAAAAGTGTCATCCGCAGTTATTTGCCCTTGCCCTTTATATAGAAATGCTATGCATATATAAAATAATATACATAAATAACAGGAATTCAGTTTTTGTAAATCCATCTCATCCTAATAAAATTCTAATTAAATTAGGACTAATAATTAATAATATTATAGAACTAACAGATATAAGAACTAATATAATAAATCGATTAATTTTATAATCAGATTCTATATATTATTTTCTATAAAAAATTACTAAACAAGAATTTATTAAAACAAAAGATATAAAAGTTAAACTTATTCAATCAAATAATAAAGTTATTACAATAATTATTGAGTTCAATGAAACAACTTCCCATTCAATAAAAATTCTATAATCACTTAATAAAAATAAAATTTTAATAAAGCTACTAAAATAACTTTTTTTTTACGACATTTGTAACTACAAAGCTTATATGTAAGATCCATTTATGAATTTAACATTTTGTGCAAAAATTATTAAATCATTGGTAGGAATAAATTTTCATCCCCAAGGCACAATTCTTTTTTGCCTAATATTAAATAGATTATCTATTGGTAAATAATAATAAAAAAACAATACACACAAATAAAACTTTTCACATTTTTTATGCAATACAGCATAATTTATAAGAACCTTTGCTAATTTTGTCTAATTACTTAGTACTGTGAAGTGTTATTAAGTAGTAGTAGCACAATCAGATAGCACCTCCCGATGTTGCTGTAATAAAATCCGCGAAAACCTTTTTTTAATCCATTAAACATGTGTGTTGTTATTCGTTAAATGCTTACCTGTTATTAACATTAACTACACTTACATGGGAAAACATGTGGTATAATTACCATAAATATTTTTTATTGCGAAAAATATACATAGGCTTATTGGATAACATTCCAAATATATTTTTGTTTTTCTATTTAGGTTGAATTTCAGAATTCATAAAAGTTTTAAACAGCTGATGTGTGAATAAAGGGAAAAAAGTTAAGCGCATTCTACATATTGTTTGAATTGCACCCTACAATCGGAATATCTCGAGATCAGTTAATTATATTGGAATAATTTTTTCAGGCAAAGTAAAAGGACTCACATGAAAGCTAAAAATGCCAACATAAAAAAAGAAAATTATTTTTATATATATTTTTATTTTTTTTTTTTATTTTTATTTGCTATGAAAACGAAAATGAAACGTTTTTTTCACTTCACATTATCACAGAACCAGAATCGAACCTCTGATCTGAAAACCAGACCAGATCCTAATAAGCTGATCTGAAAACCAGACCAGGTCCTGATAAGCTGATCTGAAAACCAGACCAGCTACCTGAAAAACAGACCAGGACCTGATAAGCTGATCTTAAAACCAGACCAGGTACCTGATCTGATAGCTGATACCTGATCTTATAGCTTTTTTGCTGTTATTAAACATGGATGAGAAAATTTTAAAACAGTTGTTGTTGACAAGAAATGTCTTGAAGAAAAAGCTTCGTAGTATAAAAACTAGTGAAATAGATACACGTGAACAACTAAGAGATACATTTAAAACTATAACAGAACCACTCAAAGAATTTATAAATAGTTCTAAAAAATTAAAAGAATTCCCATGAAAGAGAAAGTAAAATGAAGACAGAAGTTGAAAATAATACAAGCTTAAAGCCTGAAAAAACATCATTCAAGATAGAAACAAGTACACCAAAAAACTAGCAGAAAAAACAGTATTTGATAATACCATCTTATTTAATGATGCTAATACTGAAAATGATGATGAAGATGATTTTTAATCACAGACTTCCAATACAGGAGATACTTATACTAACTTATCAGTCTTGGAAGGAAGAAATGAGTTAGATACAAACTATGGTCCACATAAAGATTACAATAATGAATGGAAATTTGGTGATAGTAACCTCAAACTTAATGAAGATAAAATACAAGTTGGTGGCCAAACATGGCCTTAATACCAGGACTATTTTCTCTAATGTTTCATAAAATACCAAAAAATTATGATAAATTTGAACTCGAAATATATAAAAATATTTCAATTAATACTAATGCATATAGAAGAGACTATAAACCTAATAGTCAAATCAAGAGTATTAGAGGATATAAATATAAACATATTATTAAGAAATTTATTGATGAGAAAAACCAGAAGAATTTACCCGAATCAACAGGACCTAAGCCCAAAGGTAGCTATTTAGGTGATGGAATGATGCAATTTAACATCAATAAGCTCAACTATATATACTGGGACGATCCAAATGAGTTAGTAGATCGATTTCGACACAAGGCACAATTCTTTTTTGCCTAATATTAAATAGATTATCTATTGGTAAATAATAATAAAAAAACAATACACACAAATAAAACTTTTCACATTTTTTATGCAATACAGCATAATTTATAAGAACCTTTGCTAATTTTGTCTAATTACCTAGTACTGTGAAGTGTTATTAAGTAGTAGTAGCACAATCAGGTAGCACCTCCCGATGTTGCTGTAATAAAATCCGCGAAAACCTTTTTTTAATCCATTAAACATGTGTGTTGTTATTCGTTAAATGCTTACCTGTTATTAACATTAACTACACTTACATGGAAAAACATGTGGTATAATTACCATAAATATTTTTTATTGCGAAAAAATATACATAGGCTTATTGGATAACATTCCAAATATATTTTTGTTTTTCTATTTAGGTTGAATTTCAGAATTCATAAAAGTTTTAAACAGCTGATGTGTGAATAAAGGGAAAAAAGTTAAGCGCATTCTACATATTTTTTGAATTGCACCCTACAATCGGAATATCTCGAGATCAGTTAATTATATTGGAATAATTTTTTCAGGCAAAGTAAAAGGACTCACATGAAAGCTAAAAATGCCAACATAAAAAAAGAAAATTATTTTTATATATATTTTTTATGGTACAAAACAAAATTTTGACTTTTTTCAGAAAATTTGCGCGCATCCTCGCATTTATGAAAAAGCTGTTAAAAATTTAAGTTTAGCGTGTTGCCAACTATCCTAATAATTAAATGATATAGCTAAAGCTTTTAAAATATACCGTCACAACTTTTTATAAGCGCATAAGCACAAAAAAAAATTTTGAAATTGGCAATTTTCGGACACAGCTGTAGGGTGCATGCCCAAAATACAAATTAATTGGCTCTTAGCATATTCTGAATAGATTGTTTTTAGCGCTATGTGGTTTAAAAGTGTATGTGTTATACAAAGTTTTTCACAAAATTGAAAATAATGAAGATACTTTTTCTTAAAAAAACGTGCCTTTTCCAGAAAAATTTTAAAACTTTGAAATCTTTGCCTTTTCCCGTTTTTACGAATGCAGATATTAATAAGTTTTTTACTTATTTTTATTAATTTTTAATGCTGTCTTTTAATTTAAAATCCAACAATTAACTAAAAAGTTGTAGGTGAAATACTAAAAAAAGTCAAGGCAAAAAAAAAAATTTTTTTTTGTTAAAAATCAAATATCTTCTAAGTTATGAGAGATACGAAAACACATCTGAGGACATTATTTATTAAAAATGTTAAGCTTAGATCAAAACGCTTTATCTCATAAAAATCGGATAAGTTTTCTAAAAGTTACAAGCCTCAGAATTTTTTTTGAGTCCCATGTTGTCAACTTAGGCCCACTGTAACTCCTGTCCAGCTTAGGCCAGACGGCTGCCAAGGCATTTGTTAAAAGCCTGAGTCCTCCTCTACGGATGTTCGAAGTTTTATATAAATCCAATCAGTAGTTTAGAAGTTCCAGATTTATTACCATTTATTTTGCAAAAGTCACCACTGCGTAATATTGCAAAACGATTTTGACGATTGGTAGATGATGCTTGGGCCTTGCCCACGCTTTACCACTGTTATATATCTGTCCATTCCAACTTGTACCTTGTGTTTTGAGCTACTGTTATCTGTAGTGATAACTTGGTTTAGTGATGAGCACGAGCCTGAAGGGGATGATATTACTGACTTATATGAAGAAGTATTAGGCAACTGTAATGTCAATGAATCATTACTACGGCTATCTATAGTGATAATTTGATTAAGTGATAAGCACGAGCCCGAAGCGGATGACGCCGCTGACTTAAATGACGAAGTACTAGGCAACTGTAATGTTAGCGAATCAATAGTTGGCATTGGACAAATCGAAGTTGACCGCTGACGAAAAATTGGCTTTGCCGTTAAAAAAGGACGTTCATCAGATTTATTGCTTATATTGGTTTCATTAAGAGTTTCAGAACTCACAGTAAAATAAGCTTTTCTGCCGTTAGAACTCACTTCAAAATTTTTTGTATTTAAGGTACTCATTAGAGTATTTCTCAAGGGCACTTTATTTGTGTTTTTTGGTTTGCGGTTTTTTTTTTGTTTTTGTTATTTCCACTATGTAAAAAAAATATTAGCAAAGGAATAAAGCTTATTATAGTCAGTATGTACCTATTACGAATAATATGTACTACGATTTCTTTTTTGTATAATGTTTTGTTTATTTAGTAAGTATGTAAGAAAAATTCCGCTAATCGACTGTTCAGTATGAAGGTACAACGAATAAAAACTGTTTATTCAATAAGACTAATGTATACGATAATATGCTAACATTTAAATCTAAGCTGCACCAGATATATACTAGTGAATTAAATAAGGTAGTCTTAAGTTACGGGGATGATAAGAGAAAAATTAGGTCAAATAGCCTTAACACATATGCATGGTATCATTTTCGTATTAAGGAAACTAACACTGAATACGAACTTGATATGTTGCTAGACGAGATTGCTAGAATAAAAGAAGATGGTTAAAATAAATTCATTTTTAATTAAGTGGTTAATTTTTGAATTTAATATAAAAAAAATTAGTTATTAAGAAGAATTATTGTAAATAAAATCTTCGTTATTAAGAAAAGTTATTGTAAATAAAATCCTATTTATTAAGAAAAGTTATTGTAAATAAATTCCTATTTATTAAGAAAAATTTCTTTATTGTCAAAATAAAATCTACATATGTATATGAATTTTTAAGAAAAGATTTAAAATAAAATATTGAAAAAAGAATTAAATATGTGAATGGTGTTTATTTCTTTATTGACTTTACTTCATTGGAGCAAAAAATTTTTGTTTTTGCTTATTTGTAAATTCTAGTTTTCATATCGCTTAAACATGCACAGTCTTGTTTTCATATCGCTTTAACATGCACAGTCTTGTTTTCATGTACAGCAGATTCGTGATCAGCGGATCAAAATCTTTAAAATTCGGGTACTAGTAGATGATTTATTGCCAAAAAATTGTTTGCCATTAAGAAAATATGAAATTTTTTTTGGATTTGAAAAATCCACGTTTTTGCTGAAGAAAATGCATTTGGTGCTGAACTTTTTTTTAAGATATCAAAAAAGTAAAAACGCAGTTTATCTTAGAATTTTAGCCCGCATATGAAAACCCAGTGAGCCTTTGTGTTTAAAAAATACGCATAGGCCTAATGTACATGCATATGTATATGTATAAGCATGTACAAAAGTATGCATGAAAAAAAGGAAAGCAACTGTTTGCCTTGTTTTAACTTAACTTTTCCTCATGTACATTCTTATTTAAATTACATATGTATATACAATGTACTTTGTACATACTTATGTATGTAGTTGAAAAAACAATTACTATTTCTTTTTTATTTATATATTTGTTTTTTAATAAATAAATCAGGCTCAAATATAAGCCAGATTATATACTTCAATCATAAATATAAGCAGCGGCAGCGGCTCAAGCAATAATAAAAAATTGCATGCGGCTAAGTGCGTCATCGTAACTGCGAAAATTAGATCTCTGTATTTGTCAATTAAAGTTAAATAACATGAATAGAAACTTTTCACAGCTACACTGGAATGAAACATTTTTTCATTACTTGAACCAGAATCGCAATCCGTGAAACTGTGAAAAGACGGTGTGAAAAGTTGCTATGAAAACGAAAATGAAACGTTTTTTTTCACTTCACATTATCACAGAACCAGAATCGAACCTCTGATCTGAAAACCAGACCAGATCCTAATAAGCTGATCTGAAAACCAGACCAGGTCCTGATAAGCTGATCTGAAAACCAGACCAGCTACCTGAAAAACAGACCAGGACCTGATAAGCTGATCTTAAAACCAGACCAGGTACCTGATCTGATAGCTGATACCTGATCTAATAGCTTTTTTGCTATTATTAAACATGGATGAGAAAATTTTAAAACAGTTGTTGTTGACAAGAAATGTCTTGAAGAAAAAGCTTCGTAGTATAAAAACTAGTGAAATAGATACACGTGAACAACTAAGAGATACATTTAAAACTATAACAGAACCACTCAAAGAATTTATAAATAGTTCTAAAAAATTAAAAGAATTCCCATGAAAGAGAAAGTAAAATGAAGACAGAAGTTGAAAATAATACAAGCTTAAAGCCTGAAAAAACATCATTCAAGATAGAAACAAGTACACCAAAAAACTAGCAGAAAAAACAGTATTTGATAATACCATCTTATTTAATGATGCTAATACTGAAAATGATGATGAAGATGATTTTTAATCACAGACTTCCAATACAGGAGATACTTATACTAACTTATCAGTCTTGGAAGGAAGAAATGAGTTAGATACAAACTATGGTCCACATAAAGATTACAATAATGAATGGAATTTTGGTGATAGTAACCTCAAACTTAATGAAGATAAAATACAAGTTGGTGGCCAAACATGGCCTTAATACCAGGACTATTTTCTCTAATGTTTCATAAAATACCAAAAAATTATGATAAATTTGAACTCGAAATATATAAAAATATTTCAATTAATACTAATGCATATAGAAGAGACTATAAACCTAATAGTCAAATCAAGAGTATTAGAGGATATAAATATAAACATATTATTAAGAAATTTATTGATGAGAAAAACCAGAAGAATTTACCCGAATCAACAGGACCTAAGCCCAAAGGTAGCTATTTAGGTGATGGAATGATGCAATTTAACATCAATAAGCTCAACTATATATACTGGGACGATCCAAATGAGTTAGTAGATCGATTTCGACACAAGGCACAATTCTTTTTTGCCTAATATTAAATAGATTATCTATTGGTAAATAATAATAAAAAAACAATACACACAAATAAAACTTTTCACATTTTTTATGCAATACAGCATAATTTATAAGAACCTTTGCTAATTTTGTCTAATTACCTAGTACTGTGAAGTGTTATTAAGTAGTAGTAGCACAATCAGGTAGCACCTCCCGATGTTGCTGTAATAAAATCCGCGAAAACCTTTTTTTAATCCATTAAACATGTGTGTTGTTATTCGTTAAATGCTTACCTGTTATTAACATTAACTACACTTACATGGAAAAACATGTGGTATAATTACCATAAATATTTTTTATTGCGAAAAAATATACATAGGCTTATTGGATAACATTCCAAATATATTTTTGTTTTTCTATTTAGGTTGAATTTCAGAATTCATAAAAGTTTTAAACAGCTGATGTGTGAATAAAGGGAAAAAAGTTAAGCGCATTCTACATATTTTTTGAATTGCACCCTACAATCGGAATATCTCGAGATCAGTTAATTATATTGGAATAATTTTTTCAGGCAAAGTAAAAGGACTCACATGAAAGCTAAAAATGCCAACATAAAAAAAGAAAATTATTTTTATATATATTTTTTATGGTACAAAACAAAATTTTGACTTTTTTCAGAAAATTTGCGCGCATCCTCGCATTTATGAAAAAGCTGTTAAAAATTTAAGTTTAACGTGTTGTCAACTATCCTAATAATTAAATGATATAGCTAAAGCTTTCAAAATATACCGTCACAACTTTTTATAAGCGCATAAGCACAAAAAAAAATTTTGAAATTGGCAATTTTCGGACACAGCTGAGTGTAGGGTGCATGCCCAAAATACAAATTAATTGGCTCTTAGCATATTCTGAATAGATTGTTTTTAGCGCTATGTGGTTTAAAAGTGTATGTGTTATACAAAGTTTTTCACAAAATTGAAAATAATGAAGATACTTTTTCTTAAAAAAACGTGCCTTTTCCAGAAAAATTTTAAAACTTTGAAATCTTTGCCTTTTCCCGTTTTTACGAATGCAGATATTAATAAGTTTTTTACTTATTTTTATTAATTTTTAATGCTGTCTTTTAATTTAAAATCCAACAATTAACTAAAAAGTTGTAGGTGAAATACTAAAAAAAGTCAAGGCAAAAAAAAAAAATTTTTTTTTGTTAAAAATCAAATATCTTCTAAGTTATGAGAGATACGAAAACACATCTGAGGACATTATTTATTAAAAATGTTAAGCTTAGATCAAAACGCTTTATCTCATAAAAATCGGATAAGTTTTCTAAAAGTTACAAGCCTCAGAATTTTTTTTGAGTCCCATGTTGTCAACTTAGGCCCACTGTAACTCCTGTCCAGCTTAGGCCAGACGGCTGCCAAGGCATTTGTTAAAAGCCTGAGTCCTCCTCTACGGATGTTCGAAGTTTTATATAAATCCAATCAGTAGTTTAGAAGTTCCAGATTTATTACCATTTATTTTGCAAAAGTCACCACTGTGTAATATTGCAAAACGATTTTGACGATTGGTAGATGATGCTTGGGCCTTGCCCACGCTTTACCACTGTTATATATCTGTCCATTCCAACTTGTACCTTGTGTTTTGAGCTACTGTTATCTGTAGTGATAACTTGGTTTAGTGATGAGCACGAGCCTGAAGGGGATGATATTACTGACTTATATGAAGAAGTATTAGGCAACTGTAATGTCAATGAATCATTACTACGGCTATCTATAGTGATAATTTGATTAAGTGATAAGCACGAGCCCGAAGCGGATGACGCCGCTGACTTAAATGACGAAGTACTAGGCAACTGTAATGTTAGCGAATCAATAGTTGGCATTGGACAAATCGAAGTTGACCGCTGACGAAAAATTGGCTTTGCCGTTAAAAAAGGACGTTCATCAGATTTATTGCTTATATTGGTTTCATTAAGAGTTTCAGAACTCACAGTAAAATAAGCTTTTCTGCCGTTAGAACTCACTTCAAAATTTTTTGTATTTAAGGTACTCATTAGAGTATTTCTCAAGGGCACTTTATTTGTGTTTTTTGGTTTGCGGTTTTTTTTTTGTTTTTGTTATTTCCACTATGTAAAAAAAATATTAGCAAAGCAATAAAGCTTATTATAGTCAGTATGTACCTATTACGAATAATATGTACTACGATTTTTTTTTGTATAATGTTTTGTTTATTTAGTAAGTATGTAAGAAAAATTCCGCTAATCGACTGTTCAGTATGAAGGTACAACGAATAAAAACTGTTTATTCAATAAGACTAATGTATACGATAATATGCTAACATTTAAATCTAAGCTGCACCAGATATATACTAGTGAATTAAATAAGGTAGTCTTAAGTTACGGGGATGATAAGAGAAAAATTAGGTCAAATAGCCTTAACACATATGCATGGTATCATTTTCGTATTAAGGAAACTAACACTGAATACGAACTTGATATGTTGCTAGACGAGATTGCTAGAATAAAAGAAGATGGTTAAAATAAATTCATTTTTAATTAAGTGGTTAATTTTTGGATTTAATATAAAAAAAATTAGTTATTAAGAAGAATTATTGTAAATAAAATCTTCGTTATTAAGAAAAGTTATTGTAAATAAAATCCTATTTATTAAGAAAAGTTATTGTAAATAAATTCCTATTTATTAAGAAAAATTTCTTTATTGTCAAAATAAAATGTACATATGTATATGAATTTTTAAGAAAAGATTTAAAATAAAATATTGAAAAAAGAATTAAATATGTGAATGGTGTTTATTTCTTTATTGACTTTACTTCATTGGAGCAAAAAATTTTTGTTTTTGCTTATTTGTAAATTCTAGTTTTCATATCGCTTAAACATGCACAGTCTTGTTTTCATATCGCTTTAACATGCACAGTCTTGTTTTCATGTACAGCAGATTCGTGATCAGCGGATCAAAATCTTTAAAATTCGGGTACTAGTAGATGGTTTATTGCCAAAAAATTGTTTGCCATTAAGAAAATATGAAATTTTTTTTGGATTTGAAAAATCCACGTTTTTGCTGAAGAAAATGCATTTGGTGCTGAACTTTTTTTTAAGATATCAAAAAAGTAAAAACGCAGTTTATCTTAGAATTTTAGCCCGCATATGAAAACCCAGTGAGCCTTTGTGTTTAAAAAATACGCATAGGCCTAATGTACATGCATATGTATATGTATAAGCATGTACAAAAGTGTGCATGAAAAAAAGGAAAGCAACTGTTTGCCTTGTTTTAACTTAACTTTTCCTCATGTACATTCTTATTTAAATTACATATGTATATACAATGTACTTTGTACATACTTATGTATGTAGTTGAAAAAACAATTACTATTTCTTTTTTATTTATATATTTGTTTTTTAATAAATAAATCAGGCTCAAATATAAGCCAGATTATATACTTCAATCATAAATATAAGCAGCGGCAGCGGCTCAAGCAATAATAAAAAATTGCATGCGGCTAAGTGCGTCATCGTAACTGCGAAAATTAGATCTCTGTATTTGTCAATTAAAGTTAAATAACATGAATAGAAACTTTTCACAGCTACACTGGAATGAAACATTTTTTCATTACTTGAACCAGAATCGCAATCCGTGAAACTGTGAAAAGACGGTGTGAAAAGTTGCTATGAAAACGAAAATGAAACGTTTTTTTTCACTTCACATTATCACAGAACCAGAATCGAACCTCTGATCTGAAAACCAGACCAGATCCTAATAAGCTGATCTGAAAACCAGACCAGGTCCTGATAAGCTGATCTGAAAACCAGACCAGCTACCTGAAAAACAGACCAGGACCTGATAAGCTGATCTTAAAACCAGACCAGGTACCTGATCTGATAGCTGATACCTGATCTAATAGCTTTTTTGCTGTTATTAAACATGGATGAGAAAATTTTAAAACAGTTGTTGTTGACAAGAAATGTCTTGAAGAAAAAGCTTCGTAGTATAAAAACTAGTGAAATAGATACACGTGAACAACTAAGAGATACATTTAAAACTATAACAGAACCACTCAAAGAATTTATAAATAGTTCTAAAAAATTAAAAGAATTCCCATGAAAGAGAAAGTAAAATGAAGACAGAAGTTGAAAATAATACAAGCTTAAAGCCTGAAAAAACATCATTCAAGATAGAAACAAGTACACCAAAAAACTAGCAGAAAAAACAGTATTTGATAATACCATCTTATTTAATGATGCTAATACTGAAAATGATGATGAAGATGATTTTTAATCACAGACTTCCAATACAGGAGATACTTATACTAACTTATCAGTCTTGGAAGGAAGAAATGAGTTAGATACAAACTATGGTCCACATAAAGATTACAATAATGAATGGAATTTTGGTGATAGTAACCTCAAACTTAATGAAGATAAAATACAAGTTGGTGGCCAAACATGGCCTTAATACCAGGACTATTTTCTCTAATGTTTCATAAAATACCAAAAAACTATGATAAATTTGAACTCGAAATATATAAAAAGATTTCAATTAATACTAATGCATATAGAAGAGACTATAAACCTAATAGTCAAATCAAGAGTATTAGAGGATATAAATATAAACATATTATTAAGAAATTTATTGATGAGAAAAACCAGAAGAATTTACCCGAATCAACAGGACCTAAACCCAAAGGTAGCTATTTAGGTGATGGAATGATGCAATTTAACATCAATAAGCTCAACTATATATACTGGGACGATCCAAATGAGTTAGTAGATCGATTTCGACTACTGCTCGCATCACAAGGTGCAGGTCATACTAATCACAATAACGAGATTGTATCAAATGGTGAAGACCTACGCGAAGCGAATATAATACACTAACTTTAATAAAGTATATAGAGTATGTCTGTTGATAAATTTGGACACTATTTAAACGATACTAGCAGCACAATTTCTTTGAAAAATGCACCTTAACTGTTGGGGTTCTTTGTGGATACGAGCAAAAACATTGATATCCAAAACAAAAGGATCAAAAATGTTGCAAAAGCTCTGAAGGAAAACGATGTTATCAATAAATTGTTTTTGCAAACTCAAATCGAAAAATTAGAAGAGAAATTATTAACATACTTTAAGGGAGACAATACTATAATACGAGAAGATATTCAAATGCAAATTAAGAAACTACAACGCGAAATAAAATTAGAGATAGAAGAAAATTTTAAAAATGAAAAAGATATTCTACAAATTAAAACATCCTTTGAAGAACAAATTGAACAGCTTAATGAAAAAATTTATAGATTAGAAAATTACATGTTTGTATCAATAGCTGAAAGTGCGTCGAGTAGATCACAACACTCTGCAAAAAATATCTAAAACAACTTATTGTCTTCAAAAAGAAATTTAGTAAACGAACTCCATAAGCAAGATCGAATACATTTTGTGCGTCGCAGAGTTGTAATGAAAGTAATAGATGATCTTTGGCAAGCTGGTTTAGTTGAAATGGGGAACTATTCTAAAGAAAATACAAATTATCGATTTTTTTTACTGTAATTGACACATTCTCAAAATTTGCATGGGCAGTACCGCTAAAAACAAAAACAGCACTCGAAACAACCAAGGCAATGGAAGATATTTTTGAATTGGGACGAGTACCAAAAAACTTACAAACAGATGATGGCAAAGAATTTTTCAACAAACACTTTGGAAAATTAATGCATAAATACAACATTAATCACTACTCAACATATAGCATTATGAAAGCATCAATAGTAGAACGATTTCATAGAATTGAAAGGAATGATGTGGAAAGAATTTAGCTATAATGGTTCATATAAGTGGATTGATATATACAAAGATTTACTCAATGCGTACAATAGAAAAGTTCATCGGACCATTAAAATGTATCCTATTAAAGTCAACTCAACCAATGAGGAAAAGCTGCTAAATACAGTATACAGTCATTTGCAAATGTATAAAATGTCGAAATTTAATGTAGGAGATCATGTTCGCATAAGCAAAAAGGTTATACTCCAAATTGGACTACAGAAATTTTAACAATTACAAGAGTTCAAAATACAAATCTTGCAATATACATATTAGAAGATTATCTTGGCAATGTTATTAAAGGTGGTTTCTATACTGAGGAATTTCCAAAAACTAGATTTCCAAATACATATCTAGTTGAAAAGGTTCTTAAAATTAAAGGGAAGGAGGTATATGTTAAATAGCTGGGATTTTGTAATCAACACAATTCTTGGATGAAATATTATAGTTGGAAGAAAAACTAAATCAGCAACAACAACACCAATACAAACAACAACAATAGCATTAATATTAAGTAACTAATGTTAATTTTAAAACAAGAAAATTAAATAAATATGTTAATCATGCTTATAAGCCATAGTGAGTACTAAATTTTATTTAATTGTAATAAGTCTGTTATAATGTCAATAACACTTACTCTGAGCTCTAACTCATCAGAATTATCTGCTAGTTACTTTCCTCCTATGGAATTACATGGTGTATATGAGTGAGCTCTAACTGATTTTCATTCATACAACAGTATTCCAAATGTAGACACCTACAACAACATGTTTCATATAGGGGAACATATAATTGAAATACCAATTGGATCTTATGAATTGAATGACATAGTTGATTTTATCGAAGAGCAATACAAACGACTCTGCCCAGCAAATAAGATTTTTATTGAAGCCAATGATTAAGATACAATGCAAGTTAAAGTTAACAGTTCCGAGGATCCTGTATATTTTAATAAAGAGAATACAATTGGAAAACTTTTAGGATTCGATAGCAAAATCCTACCACCAAACAAATATTATTGTTCAGATCTTCCAGTTAATATTTTTAAAGTGAATGTCTTGCGAATTGAAAGTAGTATCGCTATTAAAAACATATCTGAGTAACTCCAAATCGCATACACTTCATGAATTTCCGATTAATGTGCCTCCAGGCTATAAAATAGATGAGGTTCCAAGAAATCTCATCTATTTACCTGTAAACACCAGAGAGATAAGTTTACTAGCGCTGCTCGTACTTTATCAACATGGTGATTCATTTAATTTCCGAGGAGAGGAAATTACAATAATAATACATTTAAGGCCAACTAAATAATGCTTATATACAACACAAATACATTGAAAATTATTTTTATTTTTTGAATTTTAAATTGAAGACAAAATGAGTTCAATAATAAGTGTCTTAGATAAACCCTTCTCTGATGAGAAAGGACTATCATACGTATGTACCATACTTACAATCTTACAACAATAATGATGAAATTAGAATTTCAATACAAAATCAAGATTTGTACGTGCTACCCAGTGAGAGCTACATTTATGTAGAGGGATTTGTTGCCGATGAAAATAAGCCCAAATCTTCTTCTTCTTCGGAGAACTTTATATTAAAAACAACTTTATAGCATATATATTTGATGAACTTCGCTATGAGCTCATTGAAATTGAAAGTGACCATACAAGATATTTAGGAGCCACAAGCACTATAAAAAAATTGGTTTCTCTGTCACCAACAGAAAGCAATGTGATGCAAAATGCTGGATGGAACAAAATTGACGATATCACTCTTGAAAATAGATTTTTAAATTTTTATGTACCTCTAAAAATGCTTCTAGGATTCGCTGAAGACTACAAGAAAGTTATACTAAATAGAAAACATGAATTGATACTCTGGCGCAATAAGAATGATGAAGATCTTGTACGCTCGATTGTTTCTACTGAAAAAGCTAAACTGACAATTTCACTCATCTCATGGAGAATCCTACATGTACAATTATCCGACTTTAGCAAATTGAATATGTTAAAAATTATTAACAATGGTCCTTCTATACCTATGACATTTCGTAGTTGGGATTGTCATGTTAATCCACAATCAAACACAGGAACTAGCCATATTTGGAATGTTAAACTGGCTGCAAATAGAGAACGCCCCCGTTTTGTATTGATTGTTTTTCAACAAGAAAATAAGTTTGTTCATTGTGATTTGACTAATTTAAAAGTACATTTAAATTCAGTCTCATATCCATATGATGATCTTAACATAAGGTTCAAAAATGAACGGTATGCGATTCCATATGACATGTATCTAAGATTCCAACAAAGCTACTATATGAAAGAATCTCAACCGCTTCTAACTGCATCAGAGTTTAAAACAAAAGCTCCTATTATTGTAGTAGATGTCAGTCTTCAGAATGAATCACTCAATAATGGACCGATTGATATATAAATAGCATTTGAAACAGCAACTAATATTGCAGCAAAGACATCAGCTTACTGCATTCTTATTCATGATCGTATAATAGAATATATATCCATCAAAGGACAAGCACAAAGTATACAGAGGTGAAGAAAATGAGTGATGAAAAAAGCTAAAGTCAGCTATGACACGGGTTCGGCGAGAAAGGGACAACTGTAGTATATTTGTTATTAAGTTGTTAACAATATAATCAAAACAATCAAGAGAAAATGTGTACATTGTAAAATGAGCAAAAGAACATTTTTACAAATTTATATGAAAGATTTTGAAGTGTTGAACTAAAAAACACAATGTGTAAAAGGTTATTAGTGGTAAAAAAAAGTGATTAAAACTAGTTTCCAAATAAATACTGACTTCATTTTAAACAATTTCATTAAAAAATATTAATTTTTACCATTTACTTCCAAAACGTACATAGCGAATGAGGCCACAAAGAATAAAATGAAAATACATTTGAACAAGTGAACATTTGTACAAAATTAAATCAAGGAATTTGTTGTGTTGAATTAAAAAACAGAGTGTGAAAATGATTATTAGTATTAAAAAAGTGATTAAGATTTGTTTGCAGATAATTCCTGATATAACTTTAAGCTTTTTCATTCATAAATATTAATTTTAACCTTTTAATTGCAAAAATCTTATAGCGAATGAGGACAGAAAGTATAAACTGCAAAAACATTAAATCAACGCAACTACGAAAGAAGCATTATAGAAGACACGGGTACTGTGTGAGCGAGACATTCAGAATTCGCTATTATTTTCCGTCTCGTGACATCTCTGTGTACTTTGTGGGACAAGTTCGAAAAGTCTTATAAATTGAGTAATATGGAAAATAACACAATTATGAATACTAGATATACCAAACGGACGACACACTCGTCCGTATTCTAGAATCAAAATGTAAATAATTTAATATTCAAAGAAAATGTACCTATCTAAACGCCATAAAAAATTTATTAAAACACAGCCACCAACAAACTTCCATACATATGCAAGCATAATTAAATAGTAAATGAAATTAAAAAAACAGAAACAAAATCCCTTCAACCAAGCTAATTCACTTTATTCAATCTTCCTTTAAGTATTATGGCTTTCATTCAACAACAAATAAGAGAATAAAAAATTGTTAGATCAAGCGAAATACTACAAACACACACACACACACTCATGTTTTGTTTCTTTTTACTTGTAAGCTAATAAATGCATGTGTAATATGTGTGCATGTATAAATATAGATTCTGCACATCTGTACAGAAAATCCTTTAAAACCATATAAATCTTTTTAAAATCGGTGTAGTGGTACCAGCGTAAAAGGTTACAAAATACATGTTCGCCTATTAATTATATAGATAGATAACAATTTCATTATAAAACGACCATTTGATTTTAAGTGCTTATCAATAAATAACAAAAATTAAAAATTTTAAAAACCCCCGACTTTTTTCAGAAAAGATGTTATATCTTCTAAACGGCTGGACCGATTTTTTTCAAACATAGCTAAGAACCCTCTCGATCAAGTCATCTTTCAAACAGAAAAAACTAAATGAACATCGGTTCAGCCGTTTGGCCTGTACGTGGACACAGACAGACACACAGATACACAGATACACAGACACACACTACAAACTTATAACACCCCTTTTTTTAGTCGGGGGTTAAAAAGCAAAGAGAAGCAAAGTAGTCAGGTTCTTTTCAAAGCGTTTGCAATTTTTTAAAAGCCAACGCAAGATGTTCTAAAATTTAGATAAAAGGCGAAGAGAAAAGAGGACGGTTGGAAAAAAAGTTATGCCGAAAATTTTTTAACGTTGATGATATAGGCTGTATCAACTTAAAACAAATGGAGATTAAGTATCCAAAATATTTTTATTGTAATTAACATAAATTTGGTGTTTGCGCATTAAGAAGTGATATTTTACTAACAAAAGAAATTTCTTGCTTCAAATTAACTTTTTCACTTTTTAACATATTAATGTATGTATTATTATAAAATTTTAAAAAATTTTAAACAATAAATGTATAGAAAAATAAAAAATCTACAAGTGTTTTCTTATTTCAAATACAAACTACATAAAGTAAAGAGAAGGAAGTGGGAAGGAGGAGGAGAAGTTAGCTTTTTTGCTTACTTGCAAATTTTTACTTTTTGTTTCTCTGCTGATAGCTGTAGTTAGTTGAAACTTTGCTGCTTTAAAATAATCGCAGCCAAAGAAATGACTACGTTGCAAAATATAAATGTATTCCACAAAGTATTCCACGAACAAGTTACCCCATTCATACATATACATTCATACATAAACGCACACATACATTGATACATACATACATACAGACATACATACAAATATATTTCTTAAACAAATAAAAAAAAAATATAAGCTTATCAGCGACAAACAAGCTGGACCCCCCACACACAAGAATTAGGGGGTTCACATACATGAGATCATTTTATATATAAATAATATAATTAAAAAAATTGTTTATTAATTTATTTAATTATTTTATTTATAAACAATTTATTAGCATGAGGAAATCATAGACACACATTCCCACGATTCATATGAGAACCGCGTATAGTTATCAAATCTAATTTCTCTGATATTACTGATATAGTATTATGATAACAAATTTCTACAGTCTGGCAACACTGAGAATTTTTTCTACAGAATTAGAAAATGGTAACCATGTTTTGCCGTTGGCATTTGAAAAAACTAATAATCATGCATTGCCATCGGCATTAAAAAAAAAAAATAATCATGCATTACCGTCGGCATTTGGAAAAAATAATAATCATGTTTTGCCGTCGGCATTAGGAAAAATTAATAATCATGTTTGGCCGTCGGCATTAGGAAAAAATAAACATGCATTGCCGTCGGCATTAGGAAAAATCATATTCACAATTCCCCCATTGGTATTAGGAAAAATAATTTTCATGATTTTCCCTGTCGGCATATATACTTATGAAATCTTAATCTCATGAAACCCCTTAATACATTCACACAAAATATTCCACACACAAATTTCCACGGTCAGGCAGACAAACAGACAGACATACATTTAATGTAAACAAAAACTCCTTATGTAAACAAAAAATAAGAGGGACTTATTGAACCACCTCGAAAAATAAGACGGACTAATCGAACCACCCTCGTATGTATCAAATTTCCAAGAATTTTAAAATTTTCAAATTTTAATTATCCAAATTTAACAATTTCAGCCACAATATATCAATTTTAATCGACGCCAGGATGAACATTCCCCAGCTACTATCAGTAATGCCCGTATTCATAATGAAATTCTACCAAGTGGCTACATTTTTTCATACAAAAGTTTCAAAATTTGAATGAAAAAGACTTTGCCACTTGCTACAATTTTATTATGAATACGGCCTTACGATTTTACTAGTAATGCAAATTAAATTTCATTATCAGTAAAAATTTACTGAATTTTTTCAGTAATCAGTAAATTTACTGCTTACTGCACTTTTTAATGCAATCAGTAAATTTACTGCTTACTGCACTTTTTGATGCAGTATATATATACTGCAGTGTGCCCATTTACTAACCAAATAAATTAGATAAAATAAACAGAAACCAGCTAATTCCTATGTACCTAGCTAAAAAAATATGTATGTAGCATATATGATATAACATATATGGTTCGGATCCGAAAAACGAGGGTATATGGGCATATATGATTATATATATTCATACATTTTCATACATGTATGTGTAAATATTCCCTATACAGTATGCAAAGTTCATATTCACAAAAACGCACTACTGTGCAATAAATTAAATTACTCAAATTACTTTTTTTAGATTTTGAACTGGGAGGTTGTATTTAATGACACATTTGTTTTTTTTAATGCATGTTTTTTTTTATTTATTGTATCTTCAAATATGAACTAACAATAAGTATTCAAATCTTAAATCTATAAAAAAATTATTAGGCCCGACCAATGTCGGACATAAGCTTAGTGATAGTTATTAATAATACATAAGTAGTGATAAGCAACAAAAAGAAAAAAGTGTTTTCAAGCCGCTTCATCATCTAGAGTGTTGAATATTAGAGCCCGTGTATCTCTCTTTTTTAAGCGGATGTGCCCAGCAAAGTTCAAAATATTACGAGCAAGCGGATTAGGATGTGACTCGAGTTTTGTTAGATATTTGCCTGCGTATTTTACAATTTCTTCAGTCACTAGTGGCATATTCAAATCGCGATGTATATTTGAATTTTTGATGTACCATGGAGCCGATGTTATCATGCGTAAAATTTTATTTTGCCTTCGTTGAATTTTCTCTACATTTGAAGCTGAGGCAGTGCCCCATAGTTGAATTCCGTAACACCATATTGGCTTTAAAAGCGACTTGTATATTAAAAGTTTGCAGTCTAGGCTAAGTGTAGTGTATCACACTAGTTAGTAATGCCTGCACAATAAATGCAACAAAGAACTAATAAAGTATCAATAACATTACTTTCTTTGTATGCATGCAGAACTGCTTACAAATTATTGTTTGAGTGACACATTTCTGTTTGAGTGCAATTATAAATACAAAGCACTATGATTGGTCAAACAGAAATGTGAATACAAACCTTCATAGTATTGAAAAAGAAAACAATAATATTTGTATGTTTAGAATAAGTTAGAAAGGTTAAGATTTATTTTGAAAATTAGTATATAAGTCGAAGTAAAACCAAAATAAAATTAGACTTTAATTTGATTAACATAAATCGGCTCTTTAGCCTTGTTTTCCTTTTAAAGTTTCACACTTTCTTTTGGCAGTTCTTTTGAACGCCTAAGTTTTAGCTGGAACCCCCCCCAGCTGTTTTAAAATAAAAAGGGGTTATAGGGACTCCTTTTTAAGACAACACTTTTATATATAATTTGTATGCCAATCCTGGCTCATTACATGGCGATCCTGACCACTTCGATCCTGCAACCATGATCCTGAGGACAAGATCCTGCGGACCAAAAATAACATTGCGACAAAAATAAAAAGCTACTTATAAAAAGACGAACAATCAAATTTTATCCCGGCCTTAAAACATACTTTAATTAAAAAGAATTTACTGTAACCTGTGGCTATAGAGAAATGTCAAAAAAGATTTAAGAGATGTCTTCAACAAATACAAAATACCTACAAAAAGTTTGCAATACCTTTTCAACACGAAGCAACAACATGTCAAATATAGCATACCTTCAAAAGCTTTGCAATATCTTTGCAACACAAAGCAACAAGTTGCCTTCAATAAACGTGGAATTTCACATTCGAAATAAGTTTTTAAAGTTAACAACAAAATCACACTTTCTAAAGCGGAAAAGTACTTCAATAAAGTCAGCACACCAATTAAAATACAGCACGTTTATGTAAATGACAAAAAAAAATTTTTTAGCAATTATTATTAAATTTTATACATACTTAACTTTTCTTAATATTAGAATAAATTATTATTTTTTTTAACAAAAATATTTTAACTTTTATAAAAATATAGTTATGATTCATTAACTAAAAACAAAAAAAAAAAAAAAAAAATATACACATGTTTCTCCACAAATTTTAAACACAAAAATATTTACTGTCACACTAACATAATTAAAAACCGTGAGATATTAAATTACAAAACATTAACAATGACGAAAGTAAAAAAAAACAAAAAAAAAAAACTACAAAAAAAAAACTTGCTAATTATCACAAAAATATTAGTGACGACTATGCAAAAATAGAATTGACAAACAAAGTGCATTCACTCATATATTATAGGAAAAGAACAATGAAAATTACTCTATATTCCAAAACCATGACATTAGACAACACTACATACAGTCTACATAAAAAACTACACACACGTACAGAAATTATTCAAGCCATAAAACTAGAACTAAAAGAAGATTGCGTCATATTTAATAAACAATTACAAGAGGGAATATTTTTAAGTAATTCAATAGCACCCAAAAGCGGCATGACACACATAAAAATTTTAAATACAACAAATGACTTCGTAACAATAAAAGGCATTCAACTCCAGACTGACCCACTTAAAAATTATGAGATATTAAGTTACAATAATATGAACAATAACGAACGTTTTGAAAGAATAGTGAATGAACTTAAATTAGACCATAATGACAAATTTGCAAAAGCACAATTAATAGAAATATTTAAACAATACCAAAATGTTTTTCATTTAGAAGACGATAAATTAACCGTCAACAATTTTTACAAACAAACAATCACGACCTCGGACAATACACCAGTTTATATAAAAAAAACTATAGATTACCACACTCACACACTGAAGTAATAAATGAACAAGTACAGAAAATGCTTGATGACGAAATAATAGAACCATCAATTAGGAATCTTAATGACAGAATTTTAAACGGCAAATTTTTCATAATCAGATTTAGAATTTTCAACTGTCTTAGAGAAATTAAAGAAAATTATTAGTAACTACAAGGGCAATTAAAAATAAAACTAATGAGGCAAATATAAAAGAAAATAATGAGGCAAATATAAAAGAAAATAATGAGGCAAATAGCAATAATATATATGAAAATAATGCGCGCGCAAGAGAAAGAAATATGGAAAAATATGATTCTCAGAAGTCTGATCAACTTCAAATATGGGAATGCATATCCATCAATGACATCAAAAATATGAAGAAATTGAAATTTAACAAGCTTGAAAATATAAAAGAGGCCGACATAAATATTGAAAATAACATTGTGCACATTGGACGTAATGATAATTCATCGAAACCAGATTCGAATATGAAGAAATTGCGTACCAAAAATATGAATATAGGATGTAATGATAATTCATCGAAACCAGATTCGACTATGAAGAAGTTACATACCAAAAATATGAATAATGAAATTAATAATGAAAATAATAAGCTAGCAAGATTCAGCGATAACTCAGCGAAACTAGATTCGATTCTGAGGAAACTGATATCTAAAATGAATAAAGAAAATACAAAAGAATTAGCGCTTTCAAATGAAGATAAAATATTTAAAATATATACCAAAGAAGAATTAAAAGAAGCTTATGCAAAAATAAGAATAAATAACAAAAGTCCTCAACTAAAAATACTAACATACAATGCCCCAACAAAGATAACTGATGACATATTTCAATACAAACTAATGGACGAAAGCCACATGTAGACACAGGCCATTTGCCATATAAATTGTTATACGAAAAATTGCCATCCAACATTTTAGACAATAACAAGAAATTTAATACTTATCATGAGTACGTACAAGAACCATGACTCACGTTACAATTTGCATTGAACATATATAATGAACTAACTATAAAAACAAAAGAAATACACAACAATAATTTAAAACCCTACAAAACTTTATAAATATAATTTCTAGAATAATCATATAAACATAAAATATAAAATTTATAAGAACATTATTTTTAATACAAATAAACTGTAAGAAAAATTAAATACTTATTAAATACTTTATCTATATTTTATATGTAAGCAAATAGTAAAACAAACAAAAATTATGACTTAGATTCAAAAATAATTAAACATATTTTATAACATTTTAAAATTTTATTACACTTCAAGAAAACATTATATAAAAAAAAAATAAGTTTATTTACACTATTATTTTAAGAATATCATTAAAAACATTTTTATTTTACAAATTTATTAATATTGTAACAATACTATGAGGTTGATTAGAAAAATTCCTCCCTAATTTTTCTCTTAAGGGTGAGGGTGTAGTGTATCACACTAGTTAGTAATGCCTGCACAATAAATGCAACAAAGAACTAATAAAGTATCAATAACATTACTTTCTTTGTATGCATGCAGAACTGCTTACAAATTATTGTTTGAGTGACACATTTCTGTTTGAGTGCAATTATAAATACAAAGCACTATGATTGGTCAAACAGAAATGTGAATACAAACCTTCATAGTATTGAAAGAGAAAACAATAATATTTGTATGTTTAGAATAAGTTAGAAAGGTTAAGATTTATTTTGAAAATTAGTATATAAGTCGAAGTAAAACCAAAATAAAATTAGACTTTAATTTGATTAACATAAATCGGCTCTTTAGCCTTGTTTTCCTTTTAAAGTTTCACACTTTCTTTTGGCAGTTCGTTTGAACGCCTAAGTTTTAGCTGGGACCCTCCCAGCTGTTTTAAAATAAAAAGGGGTTATAGGGACTCCTTTTTAAGACAACACTTTTATATATAATTTGTATGCCAATCCTGGCTCATTACATAAGTGTTGAATTTCTACCAAGCAGCCAATGTACCTGAGTTAATTTAAGTTTCATTTGAGTTAACTTAGAGTCAATGTGATGTTTCCATGTAAGTCGTCGATCAAGGTGTAAACCAAGATATTTCACATGTGAATGTTGAGGAACAACTTGATTGTTAATCCGAATGGGGGAGCAAGTATCTCTTCTTAGGGTGAACGTTATATGGGCACACTTTTGTTCATTGACTTTAATTCTCCATAAATCCACCAAATCAAATCCATCTGGCTAATGTGTTCCTGGAGTTTGCGGGATGCCTCATCAGGGCTTACGTGCATACTAAGGCAGGCTGTATCGTCGGCAAATGTGGAAGTATGGATACTACTGCTCACAGGCATATCACAAGTATAAATCAAATATAAAACTGGTCCCAGTATGCTCCCCTGTGGCACACCGGATGAAATAGTTTCAGGCCTACTCGTAAAGTCTCCTTCCACAACAGTGAACTTACGGGAAATAATGTAACTTTCCAAAAGATTTAAAATGTTTATTGGTAAGTAAGTCTTCAATTTTAAAATTAGGCCTGGGAAACGTCAATAAAGAGCGCAGAACAATACTTTTTTTCCTCAAAAGTTCTTCTTATAAATTGAACCAGTCTGTGAGTTTGTTCAATGGTGCTATGCTGACTTCTAAAACCAAATTGATGGTCTGGTATGCACCCACTACTAATTAGAATTGGGGACAATTTTGTTTTGAGCAGTTTTTCGAAAAGCTTTGACATAGTTGATAGTAGACTTATTGGTCTATATGACTCAGCCTTGGTTAGATCTTTGGCCGGCTTTGGAATCATTTTAACCTTGGCAAGCTTCCAGCTGTGTGGATAATACTCCAGTCGTAAAATGGCATTAAATATGAATAATAGGATTCTCATTGCAATACGAGGCAAGTTCATAAGCATCTGGTTACTAATTCCATCAATACCCGGAGCTTTCTTCGGGTTGAGTTCGGCAATTAATTTTTGTAAATCACGCGTCTTAAACTTTATGTGTTGAGGGGGTAGAGCGACTACATTCGGCAAATCAGCAACACCAGTACATATGTTTGGCGTAAAAACGGATTTTAAGTGTTCAGCAAATATTTTACCTTTTTCAGTATCGCTTCTTGCCCAACTTCCGGTAGATGTGCGTAGAGGTGGCTTATACTCAATGGGTATTTTAAGCTTTCTAGCAGCGCGCCACAAAGAGTAATTAGACGCTGGTGTGATATCAAGACCTTCCAGATAATTTTTAAGAGATGCAGTTTTTTCAGACGCAAGCAACTCTTGGAGTCGTTTAGTGCACTCTTTAAATCTGATTTTATTTTGTGGTGATCTGTGCTGTTGCCATTCCCTTCTAGCTCTTCTTTTTTCACGTACGAGACGTTCAATGTCTGTAGAATAAATTTTATTAAACCCAGTCTGCGGATGGGAGATAATGGCATGTTCAGCAGCCTGTTTAATATTCTATAGATTCAATATCATCGGATGTTCTAAGCATAATGTTTTCCGTACAATGACTATTAAGATATTTTTTGAACCCCAGCCAATTAACACGATTGATCATCTTCACATATGGGTCAGGTAAGTTACTTCTTAAGGGACTACAAATTGTAATGATCGTCGGAGAGTGATCGGACGAAAGATCAAGAGAAGCTTGAACTTGAATTAAATCCCTAGAGATATTTTTTATGACGCCAAAATCTATAACATCCGGAATTTTTTGTATGTCAGTAGGCCAATAAGTGGGCTCCCCACTCGAAATGACATCCAAGCCCATTTTTGAAATAGTGTTGAACAATGCTCGACCTCTGGGGGTAATAAGACGCGAACCCCAGAACGTATGCTTAGCATTGTAGTCGCCAGCTGCTACAAAACAAGGTCCAAGAGATTTGTAGAAATCCTCATATTGATTCTCAGTGATTGAAAATCTGGGAGGGGAGTAAATTGATGATATAACAAAATTTGTACAAAAACTTTCAATGCCAATATTTGTTGCTTGTAGGTGTTCTTCACAAATGTTATCAAGAATATAGTGCTTGAGTCTTGACTTTATTAGAATTGCTGATCCACCGCAAGCCCTTTCTCTAGGGTCCTTTGTATCATATATAGTGTAGCCATAAATTTTAAAAAGACTTCTCGAAGTCAAAAGAGTCTCAGATACTAACATTACATCAATATTTTTTTCCGTGAGGAAGTGCTCAAGTTAATTTTTATGTTGGCGAATGCGGTTTGCGTTCCAGAAACATATTGTTAACGTGTTCATGGCTTATTAATTAATGCTTGAAGCAGAGTATTGTGCATTCGCAGCATTTCTTGCATCATGCTAGTCATATTTGTTGTAAAATTGTTTATAGTTTGCACCAGATTTTCAATAGTAGCTTCAAGGCGATTAAAATTAAAGCTTGCGTCAGTATTTTTTGAATTATTTGGCGGGGAAACATTTTGTGTGGGAATTGAATTTCTCTTAGCAGCATCTGCATACGATACACGGGAAGTAACTGGTTGGCTCATTTGCGCAAAAGTGGCAGAGTAAGCGTTTGCTGATTGAGCTGGAGTTAATTTAGGTTTTTGCACCATAGTCTTCTTTACGAAAGAGTACACAGGACAATCTCTGTAGTTAGCGGTGTGATTACCTCCACAATTACTGCATTTTTTTATCACTTTGATGTTTTGGCTTATTGCAACTAGCAGTGCCGTGTAATTCGCCGCACATAACACAAACAGAGGGTAAATTGTAGTATGTTTTTGTATGGCCATATTCTTGGCAATTATGACACTGTGCAGGACCTGAACACTTATGTGGCTCTTCAACTGTGATTTTTCGGTACAAGAGGTATTTCAAATTATAAATTGGATGCGTCTCATTTTTTTTCAATTTTATATCATTAGGCTCAAGTTCAACACGAAATAGGGGTTGGGGAATCTTCTCTCTGTTTATTATATTGGACACATTTTTTACCTTAAACCCCTGGAGGACGAGTGCATCTTTTATTTCTTCGGGAACAACATAATAATCTATGCCCTTCAATACGATCTGCATGCCTTTAGCGCTCTTAAGCTGGTATGTGTAGAAGCTTGTTTTATTTTTTTCAAATTCAGCAACCATTTTGCGGAAATCTTTTTCGTCATAAATTTGGACTGTAGTTTCATCTATGTTTCCACGTTTTATTGGAACAATGTGAAATTTATTCTCACCAATGACCGAAATTAATTTTTTAATAAGGGCATTTGAATTTTTTTGTCTCAAATAGATTGGTGGCGGCTTGGATATTTTATTCGAGGATACCTCGGGTTTGTCGTTGTCATCTTTCAAAATTTCGAAGCGGTTTTGGCGATTAGTTGAGGCTGCGCTGTTTTCCCTAGACATTTTTGGAGCAGATGAAATTTTTGAAGAATTCGGGCTTCGCCCACGCTTTACCACGGTTATATATCTGTCCATTCCGACTTGTGCCTTGAGTTTCGAGCCGCTGTTATCTGTAGTGATAATTTTGTTAAGTGATGAACACGAGCCTGAAGGGGATGATATTACTGGCTTATATGAAGAAGTACTAGGCAACTGTAATGTTAATGCATCATTACTATTTGGCATTGGACAAAGCGAAGTTGATCGCTGACGAAAAATTGGCTTTGACGTTAAAAAAAAGACTTTCATCAGATTTATTATTTATTTTTCTTTCATTAAGAGTTTCAGAACTCACAGTAAAATAAGCATTTCTGCCTTTAGAACTCACTTCAATTTTTTTTTTTTGTATTTGAGGCACTCATCAAAGAATTCCTCAAGGGATATTTGTTTGTGTTTTTTTTTATGTTTGCGGTCTTTTTTTGTTTTTGTTATTTATGATTGTTTATTTGTTTAGAGGTACACATATATATAGTATTCCTCAATATCAATTTGTTTAATTTTTTTTGTTTGCGGTTTTTTTTTGTTTTTGTTATTTTTACTATGTAAAAATATCAGCAAAGCATAAAGACAGTATATACCTATTACGAATAATATGTACTACGAATATTTTTTGTTTGTTTAATTTTTTGTAAGTAAGAAAAATTCCGCTAATCGACTGTTCGCTATGAAGGTACCACGAGAACTCTGAATGACACATTTGTTTGGACAAATAGTTCAAAACGAAGTAAAAGTCATTTCATTCCTCATTTTAAGTCAAAAGGTAAATCAATTATTTAAAAAACACAAAACTCAAATTCGTACTTAAAATTTAATTTAAGAAATCAGATTAAAAACTAATTCAATTAATTATAAAAGAAAAAATAATCCGTCTAACAATAGTTTTCAATATAGTTTTTTGCAGTAATATGAACTTTGTTTCTTATCTAGAGAACTCTGTTGTTTTCGATAAAATTAATGACTGTATTATCCTTTTGATTATTTGATCCACAATGTATAAAATCATACAAGAATGGTTTTTTTTGTAACAAAAGTTTTTCTTTTTTAAACGTTGACGGTACGCATATAAACTTTGCATAGCGTATCTATTTTGAAATGGATTTCCAATTCACCAGTGATAAAATCCAAGCTTTTTTTAATGCAAAAACGATCTTATGTGAGATATCATGTATTCATACATTCTTATATGGCTCATATATTACATGTTATTTCTATATATGGATCCACATATGAAGAGATTCATAATTAAATTTGAATATATGAGCTCATATATTATAATACATTTCTTATATAGTTATATACATTCATATAGTAAAAATATATGGACCATATATAATTTTTTTAGCTGGGTATTTACAATATTGAAAGTTTTGATACTTTGAATTGATTAATTTAAAAAAATATACTTAAAGCATAAGTACTTTCAACTTTCAACACGATCCATAAACTTTGTATATACTTAACTACGAGTATCATTATAATTGATCATAAAATTTATTTCTTTATTCTTTTGATTCTAAATAATCCAAAACATAATTAAAAGCAAAATAAATTCAATAGAAACTCTTGGTTAATATATTTTCTCAATCTGACATAGAGGAGTGGAATTGATTTAAGTAAATACAACAGTTCAATAAGAGAACTCATCTACTCTTCAATTTTAAGATAGATATAAGAGGATACTTATTTAGGTATTTTGTTTTTAAGCTTTAAAGTTAAGAGGATAAATGCAATTTGTGTCCATCAATTTATGTATGTGCATACATATCGTCACCTAAAAACCAAAATGGCCGTATGTCCACTTTTTACTATTTTACAGGAGAAGCAAAAAACTTCATAAATTTAATACTGCACTCAAAATATTCCATGCTTAAAAATACGAAATGTTTTTTCGTAAAATAATTTTTGTGAAATAAACGAAAATTTTGTACATTTTACGTAAATATTTGTGGCTTATGCAGGAAAACAGATTTTGTAATTTTACGAATTTCGTTAAGTTACAAAAATTATTTCGTACAATTATTTTCGTATATAGTACCATATTTTTCGTTTATTTTATTGAATTTAGTATAAAATAAAACATTTTTATAAAATTGGAAATGTTTTGTTAACATTTTGTTTACAGTACAAAACTATTTTTAAATTTAAACAAGTTTCGTGAATTTTACGAAAAAAAAATTGAAATATAAAATAAAAACTGTTGTTTTGTTTTAGTTTTTAATATTTTCCCCATTTATTTTCCTGTCATTGTATATACTCCATACAAAATTATTCAACAAATTTCAATTAAAATAAAAAAAATTATAATAAAAAGACAACTGGAACAAACGACAAATCTCGTCCACGGCACACCACCGACAAATAAGTAGCTGATCTTATAATTGAAATTGGTTGTTGTTCGTGCAAAGAGAGAGATAAAATTGTTTTTGTCCTTTATAGGCGTAATAAATACTCGTAGAAATAAATACATACATATATCGCAGATTTCGTCTTGCATGACGGATTTCGTTCGACGCTGGTGTTGTGTTAATTTTGATATAAACAAGTGCGTTTTATTTTCTATGAAGAAAGTTCGCACAAAAAATTCTTTCTTCGTCCCAGTTGTGTTCCCAGTTTGATTCGTGAGTTTCAGCGCAAAATATGTATGTATGTATGTATGTATTTATGTATGAGTATGTGTATGTGATGTATGAGGAATACAGATTCCTTTTTCTTTTCATAATTATTACAACCTCTTATTCCAAGAATTACAGATTATACTACAAAATTATTTCCCAAATGTTAGAAAATTTTTTTCCAGATTTTATTTTTTTACGGATTTTAATTTTACAAAAAATTTCGTATGTTACACAAAATGTATTTTCATGATTCACGAATTTTTTTGTAATATGAACAATGTTTTTCTTAAATTTACGAAAAAAAAATTTGTAAAAATACAAAATTTTGTTGTTTGCAGACAAAAAGTATTTCGTAAAATAAACAAATATCATTTCTACTATTTACGAAGCATTTTGTACCGTAAAAACAACGAATATTTTCGTAAAATGAATCACATTTTTCGTTTATTTTACCTATAAAATATTTTGAGTGTATTTATTATGTTAGGTGCCAAATTGAATAATGAATAAAATCAGTATTTTTGAACATATGTGAGTAAAATTTTAGGAAAATATGTATTTTGGTTAATCACATCATAATCAATCAAAAAGTCTATTTTGAAATTTTTGGTTATTACGGCCTTTTAAATTTTAGGTGACGATATATTAATCATCCAATTCATACTTTGTTTTTTTTTTCAAATTCTTTTAAGAAAGTGAAAGAAAAGAAGAATAAAAATTCATAATAAAAAAAAACAATTTTGAAATATTCCAACTGCACATTTTAAATAAAGAAATTAACTATATACGTATGTAAGTAGGTATGTATATATGCATGTACATATATGTATGTATCCAAATATACATACATACATATGTTTATATATACATGTATGTATACATGTGTATATGTATGCATATGCATATGAATATTTGTATCAGTCTTTCATTTGCACATTTATAATAATAAAAAAAGATAGTACATACATATATCGCACAAAAATTAAGACTCTGTGTCAGCATTTACTACTCCGCCAGACATTGCATCCTTGTAAATAATATCACTTTGATCAAGATTTTTAGAAAACAATAACAGTTGCTCTAACGATAACATTTTTTCATCACCATTGTTAAAGGGTATAACAGCTTTGGGTAGTTCCAAGGTCTTTATATTAAATTTCTTATTTTTTCCTGTCCAACGCAACTTTCGACATATTTAATGGAGTTTCGATGCATATGGAGTTAAGTTGTTATTCAAAAATATTCTGGAGTCTATACCGATAGCATTATCATATACTTCAGACAACTTCAGGTCCCTTGTTTTAAAATATTCCAACATTATAGTGTCTTTTATTAACTGCTGATTAAACTTAACTAGGACATACTTCTTGTTGTAAATCCAGTTACACGTTTTTAATTCTGCGTTTGATATATTCACACCATATTTTTCACAAATTTTTAGCACCATAGTATAAAGCTCAGAAGACGACAGCTGAGACGGGACATCCCTTAGAAGTATATCTGATCTATTTAGTTGACGACAAATTACATTGCTTTCCACCACCAGTTTGTATAACTTGGAATTTGTTGACTTTTCTAACATACCAACTTTTTCTTCACATCTTGTAATTGAGCTTAAAATCTCCCCAATACGCAACGTCACTTCTTCTGATACTTTAGTTGGCAAGTGACTAAACTGTGCTTCCATAGCGTCTAGCTTAGCAGCAATATCATCAAGCGATATAGGTGAGGGGGCGTTGCTTTCCTCCACGGTTGGTAGCGATCTTCTTACTTGCTGTTTAGGCATGATTTAATTGTTTGTCCAGAGTAAGTAATTTCACGGTATCACTTCTTCTTTGTTTTCTTTGAATAACTATACTCAAACCATAAGAGTCAGACACATTCACAATGTTATAACAATATAACTGCACATATGTTTGTATGTAAGGTACCTTTATTTATTAGAACAAATGCAGTACTTAAATTAATTTTTTGAAGTTGTTATGTTATTGTTTCTTTTTAGCATTTATGCTTATTTCTTCTTCTCAGTGTATTTAAAGTGATTTTTGGTAAACTATTTTTTGTTGTTTTTTGTTTTCTTTATATTTTATTCTTTTAAATGAAAATTATTTAGTTAATTTAAATAACTTTATCTAATTATGTTTTAAATTGTATTAATGATGTTTTATTAGCATTTCAATTCATCTAGGAAAAATTTTCACATGTACCCCGATTTAGTGAAATATATACAGATATTATGGATCGCGCTAAAACACGTCTTACTCCTTTAAAATAATAATAATAATCCTTTTAAATAATATTTATAAGTCTGTTTGATTATTTGCTGCAGAAATTTTCTTGATTTTCATTTTTATATTTTATTATTATGTTAGGTTAGGTTAGGTAGGGGTGGCAGTCAGATACCCGGACTCACTTAGACCATTTTTGTCCATTGTGATACCACGGAGACTCTGCTTATGCGGAGTCCCCACCGTCGAAACAACCAGAGCTCAGTATAAAGCTACTAATACGTTGAAGTTTAACACTAGCAACGTCAGAAAGTTCCCTGAATTCAAGAGAGCCCATTCTCTTTCCTGCAAGTCCAGGACAATGACAAAGAAAATGCTTTATTCTTTCCTCTTCATCGATATCTTGGCATCTACGGCAAAAGTCGTTGTTTTAAACCCTTAGCCTTTGTGCATGCCTACCTATGAAACAGTGTCCGGTTAACATGGACACTAGAATCGAGATTTGTTTCCTATTCTCCTAAATTAATCCGTACCTTCCCTATTTAGGTGAGTCCATAACTGCCTTGTGGTCGCGCAATCATTTCTTATGACCCACCTTCTATTTGTTTCATGCTCTGTGTTGCGCCTAAGTCTGAGTTTGCAAGAGAGTAAGGGTAGACCCACACATTCCAAATCCGGTGGAACCTGTAAGGTTGTCCCAATTCTAGCAAGCTAGTCAGCCCTAGAGTTCCCCTGAAAGCCTCTATGCCCCGGGATTAAGATGATCCTAATACCAAACTGTTCTGCTATCTTATTTAGATATGATCGGCAATCAAGGGCTGTTGTTGTTCTTAGAAGCGGGGATTCGAGGGCCATAATAGCTGCTCGACTATCGGTTTAAATGTTAATCAAAGTCGTTGAAGTGACATTCACTCTCAACCAATCCGCAACTGCTCTTATAGCAAGGATCTCTGCCTGAAAGACACTGCAGTGATCCGGAAGTCGCCTTGCAATACGAAGACCTAAAGCCCTCGAAAAGATCTCATTTCCCACACCTTAATGTGTTTTGGAGCCGTCCGTATAAAAATCAAGATTTTTTCTTCTACCTGGAGTTCCATTCATCCACATTTCTGTGGATGGTATCCAGGTTTTATAAAAACGTTCGTGTGGTAGAGCAAGGGAGGTTTGGTCAATCTTCCATCCCCTAACTTCATCATAGAGTATTCATCAGTGACCGGATCTATTTGCGTTCCACAGAGAGGTACATCGAAGACGGATTTTCCTACTAGATCTAATGGTAGTAGATGAAGAAACATTCCCAGTGCATCAGTAGAAGTAGTGCGAATAGCACTGGTTACATATAAGTATGCAAATCTTTGCATTTTGTGTAAGATGTATAGATACGTCTTTTTCTCCAGGGATGGCCACCACACGATGATCCCATACATGAGAATTGGACGTACTATTGCAGTATAGATCCAATGAACAATTTTTGGAGTAAGACCCCTTTTCTTCCCAATGGATTTTTTGCATAGATATAGTGAAATGGTTGCTTTTTTCACTCTCTCTCGAATATTCACCTTGAAACTCAGCTTTGACTCAAGAATAACACCAAGATATTTTACTGTCTTGGACACTTTTATCTCCGTGTTATTAAGAGTGATAGGTAGGAAATCAGGTATCGTAACGGTGAGCCCTCGTTTCTCCGCCCATCTTGTTAAATGTAAAAGACCATCCTGTAGGATGGCCCTTAAAGTTGTGAGGAATTTTCCTCTTACAGCTATGGCCACATCATCAGCATAAGCCACGATTCTGCACCCTCGCGATTCTAGAGATATCAGCACAGCATTTAGAGCTAGATTCCAGAATAGTGGCGAAAGAACTCCTCCTTGTGGTGTACCCCTATTTACAAAGCGGGTCTTCCTAGAAGCTCCTAGAGCCGCAGTTATACTGCAATGATTTAGTAGATTTTGAACCCACTTACACAATCCTGCACCAACACCCAAATTCGATATATTAATAAAAGCCCCCTCAATATCTGCGAAGGCCACAAAGGTGTATTAACCTACAGAAAGAGATTTCTCTATCGTGCCAACCACGATCATGTACAGCCGATTCGGTTGACTTTCCCGTTTGATATGCATGTTGATGCGAGGAAAGTAGTTTATCATTGATGGTTTTGCGGATATAATGATTAACCATCCTTTCTAATGCTTTCAGAAGAAAGGATGATAGATTTATAGGTCTAAAGTCCTTCAGTGTGGTATGAGAGCTTTTACCAGCCTTCGGTATGAAAACCACTCTCGCTTCTCTCCACTTGTCAGGAACATAACCCAGTCTTAGACAACTGGTGTAAATTCTCAGTAGCCTTGGGGCTATGAAATTCGATACTTTCCGTATCTGGGCCGGTATGATACCGTCGGGTCCTGGTGACTTGTAAGGCTTGAAACTTCTCAGATCCCAATTTAATGTCTGCGTATTGACGATGTCAGATATATTTTCCGCAGGTATGGTGTAAGGATCAGATGTCTGAATCTCAAACACTGAGTTACCCGGAAAGTGAGTGTTCAGCAGGGTTCTTAACGACTCCTCGCTGGATGTAGTCTACGTCCCATTCGAATTCTTCAAATACCCCAGGGTGCAGGAAGTAGCGAACAAAATTTTTCTCATTGCGAGAGGCTTCTGAAATCTTTTCGATATTTTCACAAAACTTCTTCCAGTTCATTTCTGGATGATTTAGCCTTATTGAGGAGTTTTCTTAATGTACACCTACACAATTGTAACTCTCTATTCCACTAAGGCGGGTTCTTTTTCCCCCTTGGCTTATTCAAAGGGTAAGATGACTCTCTTGCATTTTTAAAGATTGTAGTAATGTTATCAACCTCACAATCTGAATCAGAAGTTTCTAGAAGTGACGAGCCTCCAATCGCTCCTAACTGTCTAGAAAAAATAGACCTATGCAGACGCCAATTTGTCTGCCTAATATTTCGGGAGATTTCTACCTCTGGTGCCCGCTCCCTAATACTAAACTCAATAAACCTATGATCAGAAAAGGAATGTTCCTGAAGTACACACCAAACATGATCCTATCGGATACCGAATCAGTAGAAAAGGTAACATCCAGGACTTCCTGTCTGTTCCTCGTTACACACGTAGGTTATTGACCTCTATTACAAATGTTAGGGTTAGTACTAACTACAAATTCTAAAAGTTCCTCACCTCTTTCATTAGTGTCCGTACTTCCCCAAATAATATGATGTGCGTTGGCATCACAGCACAGGATGATATGGTATCCAGCGTTTACCGCCGCAGCCACAAAGTTCTTGCCACTAGCAACGGTAGATGGCCTTGATCGTCATGAGCGCAGTATACCGACGCCAGTCAGTAGCATATGTCTCCGACTGCCACGCTAACCGCCGTTATGTCGCTGCCGCTGAAGTTAAATAATTAAAATATATTAAGGTGGTTCCTTGCCAAGATGCAGGTTCTATTGTTACCTTCATTCTTGACGGCTAGAATCTTAAAATGTTTGTTCCTCAGTCCGCAAACCCTGCCACCACTAATCCTGGGTTCTTGTATTAGGACTATGCCAACTTCGCATGTCGTCATGCGAAGCTGAAGAATAGCTGAGTTTGCTTCAGAGTAGTGGAAATTTATCTGCAGGAAGTCAATATCCGCTACGAAATCCATCTCCATCTCAAGAAGAAGCTCACTGTCTTCGCCGTAATCAGCGTCGAACAGGCCTGAGGCGCCTCCCAGAATTACAGAGTTGGATGTAATGTAGCCATCCTTTTCCGAAGATTCTCGCAAGCTGGCTTTCTTTTCCTCCTCTTCAGATTCTTCCTCCACAGCGTTTCCACACACTGTCTTGGAATTATCCGTCACTGGAGGCTGATTTTCTTTGTACACATTTAGCGTAACCTGTCCAGAGGCGTACAATATAATATTATTGGACTTGGCCAAGTGCGGGAGGGTTTCAGCGTTTAGGAAAATAATTACAACACGTTTGTCACCCTCAGCCTCACCGAACCTCCCCATCTTCCAATTGCCGGTTGGAAGTGAGTTATTACAGTCCTTCAGCAACTTTATCGCTGCTTCAGCCGTGTCTAGGAATGCCGGAATGCATGCATGCGCACGTCGGGATGGAATGTCGCTCTTGTCGACAACATCGTTTTTCGAACCACCGCTCTTCCATCGTGGTAATAGCTGCCGATCTCTGGTCTCCCAAGGCCATCAGCTTGACCCTGCCTTGATACCAGCCTGCATTGCGACAGGCGGGAGGTATGCTTGGATCCTCTGCAAGGACCTGGTATTACGTTGTTGAAAGCTTAGCTTACACAGTACTCCATTTGCCCCTGAGGATGGTGCCATCCATATCTCCCCTGTCGACAATGGACATTATGAGGTTGTCTTTTGCAACCTCACTAAACGACCTAACGCCAATATTGCTATTAGCCTTAGCCCGCTTAGGCAATGGTTTGTCGTCCGGCGATCGCAGTCTTTTACCAGACGGTCTTGGCGACAAGCTAGCACCGCTACTACTAGAGGCGGGATTGTTCATGTTTTCAAGGACACCTTTTGCCCATTTAAGAGATGATTTTTGTTCCTCGGACAGTTTAGATGGGTCTTGAGGGTCCAACGTCTTTACAATACGTAGACATAACCTTTTTTGGTAATGCCTCATCTTCGATGGTCGGATATGCTTGGTCGAAGCCGGCATGGCCGAGCTCGAACTGTTGCATGCACCAACCATCTGTCTAGTGATCTCGGCAGTCTTTGTCTGAACGAATTTTCTCGTACCAGAAGGTTGCGTGAAACCGGTCATCCGGTCCGGTCCTTCCACGCTAGAGAGCACCGTCAGTCCCGGTATTGTTTTTTGTTTGGTTTTTGTTTTTGTTTAGAGATTTGTTCATTTTGGTCCCACGAGTATGGGGGATTTGAAAGCCACCACGTCATAGCCTCCGATAACGTGGTGAGGGCGTCGTCTACTTGCTGAGGTGCCCAGGTATCAGCAAGGCTCCGTTCTAATACAGTCTTTTGTCCCTGATTGCAAAAATCCGATGGGCACGGATCGCATCACACCCCGGTTTAGGGTTGGATAACCTTTGGTTCACAGACCTTTAAAGTCAGTTGTCTTCACCCAATACCATAGAGGACCATTGAAGGTCAGCTATGGTATTGGGTTGAAGACATAGACCACAGTCTGTAGTTAAGCCACCACACCACGACAAGGTAGTTATCCCGATGGTGATTTTTATGTTTAACCTTTATCAATATTTTAATAATCATGATACAATAATATAAAGGTACAACCACATTTGACGTATAAAATTAATTCTGACTTTTGTCTCAATTATTTGATTACTGTTTTTTTTTTGTAAAAAGAGGCTAAAACGTTGCCACATGAAATTATAGGGAACTTTTTAACGAATGTTTTTGGAAATGTATACTTTGTGGTTTTGAATAATACATATAATGGTTTATGCTCTGAAGGAAGATATGTATGTAAGGAAAATGAATTACCTTACTTAAACGTGTCATGTACAGAAAAGAATGCACATATTTAGATTTCTGACTCATATTGTAATAGAAGAACAGATGTTTTATTAAATTTGTTAAGTCATAATTAAATGATTTTGGTAAAGTAAAGTTGTGAAAAAAGATATATTGGTTAGGAAGGAATTTACACTGCAATAATAAACTTTAAATGTCGTTTCTTTGTTTACAGGTAAATTCCCAATTAATAATAATAAAAATTATTAAAAACTTTATTTACAGAGAAACTCAGTTGTGTTTATTTAGTTGTATTTATTATTGAGTTGTAGCATCTCATGTTTGTAAAAAATCTGTACACCTATTTTGAAAATGCATATCATCCATTATCTTCTGTTTGACCTTATGTTATTAAAACTTTAAAATCCCAAACATACGGAAAAGACTCCCAGAATGTGAAAGTATACGTGTGGACAACACTGCTTTAAAGCAATAATGTAAGGAATGTATATAATATGGCAGTTACCTTTGAAGAGGAATTGCACTCAGGCTCAAACGGGTGCAATGATGTTTTACATTCATATGCTCTTCATGGAAGTGATTTGAACAAACCAAAGATTTTTTTGGTATCAAACCATCATCTATATTGCATGCTTCTATCTATTTGTGCCGCGTATATGGAATTGAAGGCAATTGAAAAAGCTTGACATTCGTGCCTTTGCTGAAATGCTTGGTATTACCGCAATTGTGTTATAGGCAGCTCATTGCTAAACATTAATTTTTTTTACACAAATCACAACTATTTATTATATATATTAATATCATTTTAATAACTTTTAATGTAAAAGTGATGAATAAAAGTAAAAAAAAATAATAAAAAAAACTTGGTTTTTACAAATGAATACGGTAGCATTAATTTTGAGAGTAAAAAATAGTCGGGTAAAACGTCAGGAGGTTAATATGGCGACGAAAAGAGATAAAACGTACAAATAAAATAAATAAAATACAAAATACTCGAGTATTATAATATATCATTCAAATATTCTTTATTTGGTTTGTTGACATACTCAAAATTGCTTCTCTGATTTGGTACAAAAACAAGTCTTATTGTACTTGTTTTTTATAAGAGAACATTTCTTTGTATTTATTAAGTGATAGTAGCATAAAGCAAATCGACGAAAAACAAGTAAGAGTGGTATATTCGGTTGTGCCGAATCTTATATATCCTTCAAAAATCATAAAATGTAAGGAAAAGATATGCATGCATATGTACATATGTACATACATAGAGATGCGTAATTTTATGAAAAAAACTTTCTTATCCATTACCAACTAAACTTCAATACGCATCGCTAAACTGCATTTTAAAATCATCTTGCGGACAAAAGATCCCTTAACTTATGCTTGCCTTGTTAACATGACTGTGTGTGCTCAGCAGCGAACTTGTATAAATATATACTTTCAAATTTATCGTACCTGATCTAAAAATCATGGTGATTTAAAATCAAAGTTAACAATTAATAGCTGACTTAAAAGTAGGCTTTTATTGTATTTATACGTATTATTTGTCATTTATAATACGTATTTTCTTCCAACTTCCAACGCTATAAATCGTGCAATATAAAGGGTCCGCCAGATAACTTTTTTTTTGAAAATGCTATAAAAAAACTACTGAACCTTCGGCTGTGTGGCATGTAGCGCCGTCCTGTTGAAACCAAATGTTGCCAATATCCTCCTCTTCAATTCTTGTCAACAAAAATTCGTTCAACATGGTCCGATAACGATCGCCATTGACTGTAACGGCCATTCCTTGCTCATTTTCGAAAAAATGGTCCAATTATGCCTCTGCACCAAAATCCGCACCAAACAGTGACTTGTTTTGGGTGCGTCGGCTTTTCAATGTATGCGTGCGGGCTTCCTGTGCCCCAAATGCGAGAATTTTGCTTGTTTACATACCCGCCAAGATCAAAATGAGCTCCATCTGAAAAGATGATTTTTTTTTGGCAAAATCGGCATCTTCTGTAAGTCGATCGTAGGCCCACTTAGCGAACCGAAAACGCATTGGATGGTCCGTTGGCTCGTTTAGCGGAAGGATAAAACCAATTATCTGTCAAATCAGACATGAGCTAAGTGTTACCATTCACGAAATAAGCACTAGTTGAAAAAAAACGTTAGATGGCGGACCCTTTACAAAAGCAATGATTTAGCTTTCATTAATTTGTGTAGATCACCGTGATTTGACATGTCGTGATTTGCAGAACAGGAGCTCGTATGAATTAAATCAATTGAAACTGAATTAGAGGCAATTAGCAGCAATATGCATGCATGTGCACAATATTTTTTTCATTTATAAAATTTATTTCATTTACTCCTCTGATAAAGTTTTTAAAATATGAACATTATAGCGACTCACTTGAAAATAAAAGTTTTTGTTACTACTCTCAAATCAAAGATCGGCTTTTTTAATGAGGAATCCAAAAATATTAGAGGGGTATAGCGATGCCCGCTCGTGAGCTGGACCTTGTGTAAAAATGCTATATTTTCGAAGTTTTTTTTTTGCATATTTTTGTATTTTGTTCCGACACAACATACTAAAAAAAGTATATCGTCTGAAAGGTTTATTCAAACCGCTTTCACCGTTGCGCTAAATCTTACTATTCGTGCCATCAACAATTTGTCATTCCATAAAAACTACGATTTTTTAAGCATTCATAGCAAATGCTATTTATGTACGTTTGTAATACTCATATTTGATTTGAATCTTTATGAAATTATATCTGTTGTTAGTTCTCGCGTGAACTTTTGCGGAAACTGTTAACAGAAATAAGTTCACAATGACTTAAATCAAATAATCCTTAAGACATAATGAATTTTTTTATATATAAATAAGTAGCACCTGCTATGAAAATTCTTAAAAAATTATAGTTTTTATGGAACAACTCATTGCTGATGGTATGAATGGTTTTAAAATGTTGTCTCGGGACAAATAAAAAAAATATGCAAACAAAACTTCAAAAATATAAATTTTTTACACACGCTCAGAAACGGGCATCGCTGGACCCCTCAAATATTTTGGGAGTCCTCATTAAAAAGACCGATATTTGATTTGAGAGGGGTAACAAAGTCGCGTTTTTCATCTTTCATCTCGTTTATTAAAAAAAACAAGTTTATTTTAAACTTTAAAGTTTTCAATTTACACTCAACTTAATGGAAAACGATAATTTTATTTTTTTCTCGATAGTTAAGTATTCAATATATTTGTATGAAATTTGTACACAATACTAATAACAATATGAGGATTAATTTTGTATTATTAACTCAAAAATCCCATTTTTGATATATAACGTTGTTTTAGAAAATGAGCGATATGTAACTACTTATGTAGCTTGTCAAGTTGCAAATAACCTACAATCTTACTATGCGACGTTGAAAGTTCTTATAATACCTGATACGATCTAAGAAAAACTTTTTAAATATTACGGTTGCAGATCTACCAATAAGTTGGCACAAGCACCAGTAAAATACAAGAACAGAAAATGGCTTTAGATATAAAAGTTACCAATTTTTTTTAATAATTAAGTTATTTTCGGACCCAGCAAAAAACACATGCAAAAGAAATAGTTAGCGCATGGGCTCTTCTGAAAATGAATTGGTTCAATTTAGGTGCAGAACGTAAGATTTTAACACAGGCGTGTCATTGATGAGCATGGGTTCACATTTAACAAAACTGCTAATTATTGAAATGAGTGCTTAGAACCCATGCAAGTTCGCTGATTCGATGACGTTTTTTCGTAAATACAAAAAAAAAAAATACTGTCTCCGTCAGGATACGAACCATGCTTTTCTGACTGTCCATGCGTACTCTGTACCACTGAACTATTGCATCATTATTATTCGTTGGAGATATTTACAACTTGTTTTATGAAAAAATAATGCTGTGATGATAATTTTTAATTCCGTTTTTGCATGCCTTTTTCGCTGGATATTTATTTCAATACATTACCCAGTACCTTCATACATATGTATATATGTACGTTCAGCCAGGGGATCAATCTCTGCCGATTGGCTATCTGCAATATACACCAGCTTAATTAAGCTAAACTACGTTTAACTTAGTTATTGGGGAAAAAACAAAAACCACATGAATGGAAGTAAATACTCGTAGCAACAACAACACTCAATCAAACACCCTCAAACAAACAATCTTGTCTGTCCACTTTAAAATATTCATAGGAAATCCATGATTCTTAGCATAATCTTATTTTTTTAACATACATATACATTAGGGTCACCCAAAATACAAAAGCATCTGTCCAAATTTGAGCACAATCGGTCAATATTTAGAGGTTGCGATAGTTTAATGATTTTTCGGGGTTAGATAGATATATAACATACAATGATTTCTTATGGTGATATTCGTTGTTTATTTAAAAATAAAAAATAAATTAATAAAACATATAAAAGTCTTTTAAGCCACCACCTAAATATATTTATCTGAGAGAAAAAAATTCTAACTCGCTTATAAAAAAACTACTGTCGACCATTGGTGATAATACTTTTCACATCATTCCAATTAAACGAGGTAATATTGATGAAACTAAAATCCAAATATATAATGAAAAAGACTTCCGAAAAAAAGTTAGTGAATTCGAAAAAAATAAAACAAATTTTTACACATACCAACTTAAGAGTGCTAAAGGCCTACAGATAGTATTAAAGGGCATAGATTCATATGTTGAACCCGAAGAAGTAAAATGTGCACTTGTCGATCAAGGATTCAAGATAAAAAATGTTACCAAGAAAAGGTCCCCAACCCCTATTTCGGGTTAAACTGGAGCCGAATGACATACAATTGAAAAAAAAATGAAGCCCACCCAGTTTATAACGTAAAGTATCTCTTACATCGAAAAATCACAGTTGAAGAGCCACATAAGCGTTCAGGTCCCGTACAGTGCCATAATTGCCAAGAATATGGCCATACGAAAACTTACTGCAAATTACCTACAGTGTGTGTTATCTGCGGTGATTTGCATGGTACTGCTAGCTGCACTAAGCCAAAAGATCAAGCAAAAAAAAATGTAGTAATTGTGGAGGTAATCACAGAGCTAACTATAGAGGGTGCCCTGTATTTTCTTTCGTTAAACAGGCTATGGGTCAAAAACTCCAGCTCTACAAGTAAATGCGAACTCCGACACTTTTGCTCAAATCAGAGAACCAGTTACTTCACGTGTATCGTATGCTGATGCTGCTAAGACTAGTTAAATTCCCACGCAAAATGTTCCACCGCCAAATAATTCAACGAATTCAAACTCAAGCTTTAACTTTAGTTGCCTTGAAGCTACTATTGAGAATCTGGTGCTAACTATAAACAACTATACTACAAATATGACAAGTATGATGCAAGAAATGCTGCGAATGCAGAATACACTGCTTCAAGCATTATTTAATAAACCATTAACACGTTAAAAATATGTTTCTGGAACGCAAACGGCATTCGCCAACATAAAAATGAACTTGAGCACTTCCTAATGGAAAAAAATATTGATATAATGTTGGTTTCTGAGACTCATTTGACCTCAAGAAGCTTATTTAAAATAAATGGTTACACTTTATATGATACAAAGGACCCGAGAGAGAGAGAGCATGTGGTGGATCAGCAGTTCTGATTAAGTCAAGATTTAAGTACTATGTCCTTGACAACGTTAGTGAAGAATATTTGCAAGCAACGAACATTTTCGTAGAAAATTTTTGTGCGAATTTCTTGATATCATCAATTTACTCACCTCCCAGATTTTCAGTTACCGAAGATCAGTATGAGAAGTTCTACAAATCGCTTGGATCTTGTTTCGTGGCAGCTGGTGACTACAATGCAAAACATACCTACTGGGGATCGCGTCTTGTTACACCTAGAGGTCGAGCCTTGTTCAATACAATTTCAAAAATGGGCTTAGATGTCATTTCGAGTGGGGAGCCTACTTACTGGCCTACTGACGTAAGAAAAATTCCAGATGTTATAGATTTTGCCGTCACGAAAAATATTCATAGAGACTTAATTCATGTAGACGCCTCTCTAGATCTGTCCTCCGATCACTCTCCAACAATAGTTACAATTTTCAACCCACTAAGGAGTGATTTAACTAACTCATATGTGAAGATGATTAATGGAATCAACTGGCTGGTATTCAAAAAATATCTTAGTAGTCACTGCGTAGAAAACATTCAGCTTAGATCATGCGATGATATTGAATTTAATATTGCCAATCTTAAAGAAAATATTAAACAGGCTGCTGAGCACGCCACTACCTCCTATCCGCAGACTGGCTTTAACAGAATTTATTGTACGGAAATTGAACGTCTTGTATGTGAAAAAAGGAGAGCTAGAAGAGAATGGCAACAACACAGATCACCCCTAAATAAAATCAGACTTAAAGAATGTACTAAACGACTCAAAGAGCTGCTATCATCGGAAAAAACTGCACTACTGGAAAAGTATTTAGAAGGTCTTGATGTAACGTCCGCATCTAATTACTCTTTATGGCGCGCTACTAGAAATCTTAAACGACCCGTTGATCTTAAATCACCATTGCGTACTGCGACCGGAGGCTGGGCAAGAAGTGATAGTGAGAAAGGTAACTTATTTTCTGAGCATTTAAAATCTGTATTCACTCCCAATTCATGTACGGGTGCTGCTGATTTACCGAGTGTAGTTTCTCTACCCCCTCGTCCCTTAAGGTTTAAGATGCGTGAAGTACAAAAAGTAACTGCTGAACTCAACCCGAAGAAAGCTCCAGGTATTGATGGCATTAGTAACAAAATGCTCATGAACTTGCCTCATATTGCAATAAGAATCCTGCTATTTACTTTTAATGCTATTTTAAGAATGCAGTATTTTCCACATAACTGGAAACTGGCCAAGATCAAAATGATTCCAAAGGCGGGCAAAGATCTTACCAAGACTGAGTCATATAGGCCTATAAGCTTACTATCTACAATCTCAAAGCTTTTCGAAAAGCTGCTCATGACTAAATTGTCCAAAATTTTAACTGATAATGGGTGCATCGCGGACCATCAATTTGGCTTTAGAAGTCAGCACAGCACGATTGAACAAACGCACAGACTGGTCCAAGTTGTAAGAAGAACATTTGAAGAAAAGAAGTATTGTTCTGCTCTCTTTATTGATCTTTCTCAGGCATTTGATAAAGTATGGCACGAAGGCCTAGTTTTAAAATTGAAGACATATCTGCCAATAAACATTCAAAAGCTTTTGGAAAGTTATAATATTGATAGGAAGTTCACTGTTGTGGAAGGAGAGTTCACGAGTGTGCCCGAATCTATATCTTCTGGTGTGCCCCAGGGTAGTATTCTGGGTCCTGTCTTGTATTTAATATATACTTGTGATATGCCTGTGAGCAATAATATCCATATTTCTACTTATGCCGATGATACAGCCTGTATGAGTGTGCACGAAAACCCTTATGAGGCATCCCGCAATCTCCAGGAACATATCACTCAGCTGGAAATATGGTTGAACTTATGGAGAATTAAAGTCAATGAACAAAAGTGTGTCCATATAACGTTCACCCTAAGAAGAGATACTTGCTCCCCCATTCGAATCAACAATCATAATATTCCTCAACATTCCCAAGTGAAATACCTTGGTATACACCTTGATCGAAGACTTACATGGAAACATCATGTTGACTCTAAGTTAACTCAGATGAAACTTAAGTTAACTCAAATCTATTGGTTGATTGGCAGAAACTCAACACTCAGCTTAGACTGCAAACTTTTACTGCACAAGTCGCTTTTGAAGCCAATATGGTGCTACGGAATTCAGTTATGGGGCACTGCTTCAGCTTCCAATGTCGAGAGAATCCAACGAAGGCAAAACAAAAGTTTACGGGTTATAACATCGGCTCCATGGTACATCCAAAATTCTATTATACATCGTGATTTAAATATGCCACTAGTGACTGAAGAAATTGCAAAATACGCAGGCAAATATTTAACAAAACTCGAATCACATCCTAATCCGCTTGCTCGTAATATTTTGAACTTTACTGGACACGTCCGCTTAAAAAAGAGGGACACACGGGCTCTTATACCTAACACTCCAGATGGGACTACTTGAAAATACTTCCCCCCCCCCCTTTTTTTTTTGATTATCACTACTAATGTTTTATTTATAACTACCACTAAGTTTATGTCCGACACTGGTCGGGCCTAATAATTTTTTTTTATAGATTTAAGATTTGAATACTTATTGTTAGTTCATATATGATGATACAATAAATAAATACATGCATTAATAAAAAAAAATATATATATATATATAAATAAAGAATTAATAAAACTGTATATTAAGTACAAATTATCATATATTTTATAATTTTTTTACATTATCGATAGCCATTTTTGCAATATTAGCTTTGCAAGCCCCGGGAAATTTTTTTCTATGGTGACCAACTAATCTAAGCAAATATTGCTTTTGGTCCTCATTTTTCGTAATTGAGCTGTTAAATTGGTTCACCAAACCAACACCTCGTTCTGCACAGTCATTTACAACTTTGAAAAGTCTAGCATTTTCTTTCGTCGAAATAAAAATGGCGTCATCTTTTCACTCTGTAGGATCCTTTGAAACAAATAAAAAAAACATTGCTGGTCTTTTGGTAACATAGGACTCAAGTGGATTTCTATGGTTAAATACTTTTCCGTCCAGTCTCTTTAAGGCTTTAGCTTTTAGTGGTAGCTGGAGATTTTCCACCATTGTTTTTTTAGTTTCATATGTAACTCTGAAATCGAAAAAGGCAAGCACCGATTAAATATTCAGAAAAGTACCACAAATGTCGATGAAATGCTTTTACAGCAGCTTTAACAAATTTCTCATTGAGATACATAGTTTTGAGTTGTTTAAGGAGGTTTTGGTCATTAAGAAGAGCATTTATTGCTAAAATATATAAATATATAAGACTTACAAACAATCTTATTTCGGTAACTGCTTTCTTTTCCTCGTCTGTGATATCAAATTGATTTTGAAACATACATATTTTTATGCAATAAATCGCCTTCGTCATCCAACGTGCAAGATGGCACCCCCTGGTGCATAAAATTTAACTTTCATTGTTCCTGCTTTATTTGCACCAGCAAGAAAATTTAGACAAAGTGTAAGGAGTTCACAGTAAAAGTTAAATAGTTATATAAAGGGATCTATATATTTGAATTTTAACGAATGTAAATCTAGTAAAGATCAAAGAAAATTGTGAAAAAGTATCTCCAATACATAAACAAGTACAATAATGGTAAGTCAGTAGTAAATGCATGTAATAAAAGATGTGAAACATAAAAGTCGCCATTCATCGTGACCTATAAATATTGTCCCTTTGAGCCAATTTTTGGTATACACATACTATATTTTAGTAAAATAAACAAAATCAATAATGATAATAAATTTAAAAATAAATAATTGACAGTGATATAAATAGTAAGTTTTAAACTGTGAAAATACATTATGATCCTTAAATTATTTTAAACTAATACATATACTTTTGTGCTAGATATCTATTAATAAAATTCCACCCCTGAAGAAGTTTGCAAAAAGCGGACGAAACGTTGGGAAAAACAAAAATCATGCAATTTTTATTTCCTATATGGAGAAAAATAGATGACCACAAATAGCCCGAAAAAATAACATAAAAAGAAGAAAAGTTTGTTTGTGAAAGTAAATATTGAAAATAGAAATATATAAATGGATTTAGGAAATTTTGCTTGAGCTATATGGAGGATTTGAAAAAAGAATTACGAAAGACACAAGAAGAGACTAGGGAAATTTCTGAACGAGTCTGGAATCTTATAAAGTACCTTAACAATACCAAAGAGTATATAGAGTTAGTAAAGCATAAAGTGGGGAGCCAGGGAAACATAATCGAATTTGAAAAGATAGATATTTTATTGGAAAAACTACAAGTACTACATAAACATCAACAAAGTCTAGCTATATCTGAAGAAATAGAAGAATACTTACACGTTAACAGGATCTTGAAGCAGCAGAACGAAAGCTTAAGAAAAACCATTGAAGAAGCTGAACAACAGATTCAAGACAGCGAACAGAAGACACAGGCGTTTAAAGACATCGCGCAGCGCGTTAACCCTAACTTGACTCCTGATCAGTTGCAGCATGTCATCGAAAATAAAAAAGTGATAGAGGAAAAAACTCAACAAATTGTAACACTGAAGTCAAAGATACGAAACTTACAAGGAGAGACGAGGAAAGTGATTACAATTAACACCACAACAAATAGTAACAACATGACAACTTTTACTGAACTCTTGAAAACCATATCCCATGTGGTACTAATTTTCTATGGAACTGATGGGCCAGAACTGGCCAGGGAAGCAAAAAAGTTTATTGAAGTATGTATGATAGCAAAGGATAAACTAGCAGAACCAGGTAATGTCGTCGACATAATCAAACGCATAAAAACGAGATTATTTGGAAATGCTCACTCATATTTACACAATAAAGAGTTCGTAACAGTAGAAGCCTTATGCCAGGCTATTAGAGAAAAATTTATAAAAGGCAAAACTCTAACAGAAATACAAGAAGTAATTTTTAGTAGTAAGCAAGGTTCAACGGAGACAGCATATGAATTTTGAGAGAGACTAGAACGACTACTCACAGATGCCACAGAACTAATTGCAGCACAATGGCAAGAAGTTTCCCATCAAAAATCGATGATAGATCATTGCAACCAATACGCATTAAGGAGTTACATAAGAGGCTTACGAGATCCTAGATTGATGTCAAAATTCATCGGACACGAAAACAAAAAGCTATCTGCCCTGCTGAAAATCACCAAGGAGGCTAAAAATCTCTTCGGTTATAATATGAAACATTCAAATATCAAGGCAATGCATACTGAGGAACCCTTATATTAGACGGTTCAGCAATTGATAAAAGAATTCAGACAATTATCAACGCATCAAAACACTTGGAACCATCCAATGCCAAACAGTAATACACGAGAAAACTCATTTAACAACTCAGTATACTGCAGTCCTATGCTAGACGAATGTTATAACCAAGGCAGCAATACGTGCTGTAACCAAGGCAGACGACAGTGCTATAACGAATACAATGTTAGAATGAACATGAAACCTCCCGACTATGGAAAAAATAGGCAAAATCTTGCAAACTCGAAAACTCAAAAGAAAAGTAGAACTAGGTATAACAACAACGAGGAGCGACGCTGTTTTAGATGCAATCAACAGGGTCACATTTCTACTAATTGCCCAAGAAACAGACGGAGTATAAATATCAATAGTAGAAATGGCAACAATAGAGGCAACAATGACGTAAACAGAGGCAGATATAATTACAACAGCAATAATTCGGGAAACGAGAATCGGCCCGGCCAAGATTAATGGACCGGAATGCCGAAAAATGTAGAGAAATTACTAATGAACAAAATGAAAATAAAACACAACACCCCGTAAGAACTAACCATGAAGAAGATAAAGCTTTTAATATCATAAATTTAGATATTAACAATATACACTTGACAGAGGAGCGGGATAATCAGAAACAGGAAGACAAGGATAACACCGAATTAATATCTGGTGCAAGATGCACAGATTCAGTAAGAAAATCCCTGAATAATATGTCAATGATGACATGTAATGATATAAATAATAGAATAATTAAAAATAAAAATGTCGCAGAACATCATATGAATCAATCAGAGTACAAAAATAACTGAGACTGGAGAGTGATGTTAGTAGCAACGAAAGTTGTGAGATAAACGATACGTATATAAGCTTTCCGTGTAGAGAGGCAAAAGAAGAAAAATTACTACTGTTGGTAGACTCAGGCGCTGATACTACACTAGTAAAGGAAGAAGCTTTGACATCGTGCATAAAAGTTAATGAAAATGAGAAGAAAACCTTGTCAGGAGCCTTTAGAGGAAACATGAATACCAAAGGAACTATAACTTTGAACCACAAATACGTGGACAAACTAAGTTTTAAAATGCACATAGTACCAAAGGGCACAATTTTGCCAGCAGATGGTTTGCTGGACCGAGATATGATGTGGAATAGGTCGGTTACCGACACAATAAGCAAAAACATAAAATTTTTTGAGAACCAGAAAGAAATACTTTCCTTGCCACTTGTTTCAGAAATCCCTCCGTTATATATATCCGAAAACTTTTCTATAAAAGGATGTTCCCAAGGAGTTTTATCAGTAGTAGTAACCAAGGCTACGGTAGAAATAATAGTAAATAAACTAGAAATTTTACCACGGGTTTTTGTGGGCGGAACCCTAACATCGATAAAAGGGGGAATAGCATTTGTTCCCATTCTAAACACCAACAACTATACAGTGAACACCAATAAGAAAACAATGTTAAGTTATGAAAACCCTGAGGACTACCAGATAGAATCAACAACAGCCATACAATAAGTACCGCGGACAACAAATAAAGAACCAAATTGCTATTGAAATCATACGACGACGTGTTTCAATTACCAGGAGACAGTTTAACTCACACAAATGTGCTTGAGCATAAAATCCCAACTGCTTCTAGTCAACCTCCAATAAATACTAAACAATATAGACTACCTGAGGTCCACCGAAATGAAGTGAATAGACAAGTAGACCAGATGGTCAAAGATGGAATTATCTCTCCTAGTACTTCCCCGTGGAATTCACCAATACTCACAGTACCAAAAAGGGCAGGAAAAGATTGAGAAAAAAAATGGCGTTTAGTAGTAGATTTCAGAAAATTGAACGAGGCTACAATAAAGCAAGTTTTCCCCATACCAAGAATTGACGAAATCATAGACCAAGTGGGATACAGCCGATATTTTTCTACCCTTGATCTAGCGAGTGGGTACCACCAAGTTTTAATGGACCCACGGGACAGACAAAACACAGCTTTTAGCACCAATTTGGGGCATTTCGAGTTTAATCGTATGCCTTTCGGATTAACAGGTGCACCAGCCACTTTTCAAAGAATCATGAACTCGATATTAACGGTGCTACAAGGAATCGACTGTTTTGTCTATCTGGACGATATAGTAATCTATGGCAGGAATCTAGCGGATCACCAAGTAAGGCTCAAGAGAGTATTAGATATATTAAGAAGGTACAACCTTGAGTTACACCCCGAAAAATGTCATTTCCTTCAAAGGGAGGTAGTTTATCTGGGCCACCAATGTTTGGAAAAGGGAGTCTTACTGCATAACCACAAAACTAAAGCAGTAAAAGATATTCCACCTTCTAGAAGTATCAAAGATCTGCAAGCATTTCTGGGATTGATCAACTACTACAGGAAGTTTATACCGAAGTCGTCTCAAATGACTTTACCCCTAAGCAAACTACTAAGGAAGAACGTAAAATTTGAATGGACGCATGTGTGTCAGCAAGCTATGGACCAATTAAAAGCAGCAGTTGTGAATCCACCTCTATTATAATACCCTAATTTTGAGAAACCATTTGTTCTGACGACGGATGCTAGCAATGAGGCCCGAGGAGCTATCCTTTCTCAAGGAGAGCCTGGTAGCGATTTACTAGTATATTTTGCAAGCAGAGTACTAAATGCCACAGAAAAACGATACTCTACAATAAAGAAGGAGTTGCTCGCCATCGTATGGGCAACAACAACTTTTAGGCCATATTTACTCGGGAGACACTTCACCATTTTTACAGACCACAAACCCCTCAAGGGTATAGCTAATCTGAAAGATCAAGAAGGCAGACTTGGGAGCCTTAGACTGAAACTTTTAGAATATGATTTCGAGATACGGTATAAATCAGGAAAAACGAATCAAAACGCTGATGCCCTCAGTCGCCTTCCAATAGGGATTATAAATGTAGGGGCAGTAACCAAATCAAAAGCTCGAGAATTACAAAACAACCAGAATGAGGAGAATGAAGAAATTAAGCATCAAAGAGACGTAAACGAGAATATGGGAGACGAAGATATGGCTGTTTATTTAACGAATGCAGAAGATATTAACAAAGTAATGAAAGCATTATACGATACACCTTTGGGTGGACATCAAGGTACATTAAAAACTTATTCCCGCATCAGGAATCAGTACAAATGGGCCGGTATGTATCGACAAATAAAAAATTATGTAAAAACGTGTAGCCTATACCATAAAAACAAATGTTCGAAACTTGAAAAAATGCCATTGGTTATAACAAGCACTTCAAGTAAACCTTTTGAAAAGGTTTTCATGGAACTGGTAGGTCCATTGCCAGAATCAGCTAGGAGAAACAAATACATCATCACCTTTCAAGATAATTTTTCAAAATTTTTCACATGTGCAGCCGTGCCTGACGCAGAGGCACCAACTGTAGCTAAAGTCTTTTTTAAGGAAATAATTTCAAGATACTTTATTCCCAAGTTGTTGGTAACGGATAATGGTTCAAACTTCATTTCCAGATTATTCAAGGAAACGTATAAGATGCTAAGAATAAAGAAACTACTAACCACTCCTTATCATCCACAAGCGAATGGTGCTTTAGAACGAGCTGATCGACCATTTGCCGAATTGCTGAGTAATTTCGTTAAACTGGATGGTACCAACTGGGACGAATGGACTCACCATGCATGTGTATAATAACAGCAATCATTCAACAAAAAAACAAACACCGACGAGAGTGTTATTCGGGTTTGAATTTGAAATACCCATATCTTTGACAATATCCCCGACACCACTGTACAATGCGGATGATTATAGCAAAATCCTGAAATATCAAATCCAACGTTCACATGAAATCGTTAGAGAGAATCAAAAGAGGGCAAAATTGAGAGCCAAACAGTATTATGATAAGGGTTCAAAGGACAGAGAGTATAAAATAAGTCAAAAGGTTTGGTTAAGTAATCAAACTAGAAAAGATAAGTTTTCACCCTTATGGTTAGGACCATATGAAGTTATAGACATACCAACACGTGTAAACATAAAATTGAGAGCAAAAAAGTGTAAAAAGGTCTACCATAAGAATTTAGTAAAACCCTACAAGGAACGGCATTTAGTATAACTAGTGTTCGCCCAGTGGTTGAAATTCAACCATTATTGCAATAATACAAACCGCTCAGATAAAATGTCATATATTTCATCATTTCTAATAAAATTACCGTACTTACTCCAGTCTTTAATATTTGTATCTATTAATGTGAGCTTTCCAAATAAATAATAGAAACGGTTTTGATGTTCATATTTTCTCCGGTTTATGTTTTTCAACTTTTTTTCTCCAAAATGGATTCTATTTTATTTAACTTTTTGTCGGTTTTATTCTGTCAGCTGTTCAGAGATGCCACTTACTCATACCGAATTGCATGCAAAAATTTCAAGATTTTACTCATCACCCACTTAAAGCTGATTCAACCTAAAACCGGTTCTAATTTTGACTATAGTTGAAAGAAAGCTAACAACAGATGTTAAAATTTAAGCTGTCTCTAAAAAGAACCCACTTTAATGTTTGTCTATGGTTATGGCCCATTATTTTTAAGCATCTAAGAAAAATAATACAGTACCGTAATGTATTTAACTTACTCGTTATTTAAATATCCAAATTTTATTAGTTTCAGCAATAATCGCTTAAGTACATACAAAAATGGAAATAAGAATAGAATGAACAAATAAAATAAGTACATCCTTCTAAGCAGTGATGGGAAAGTTGGTACGATCGTACTTTTTTTGATACTATTTGATACCGTAGTACTCCCGCAACACATTTGATACTCTCGCGGCCAACCCAGAAATACAGTCAGAAGACGCGCGTACACATATATTTTTGCCAAGAATTCAACTTCTTTTTCGACAAATGGCACGAAACTTTATTAGTAAAGATATTTTTGAAAATTGTAAATAAAAACCATATTTCATTCAATGATATTTTCTGTGGCACAGAAGTTGATCTATGTTTTAAATCAGTTTAAAGAAAATTGTAAAAAGTTTATATTAAATTCTGTCAAGTTCTAAGGGCAAAAGTGGACTTTGACAATGGAATGTTAACTTTTATATCGCTTTGAATAAAAATGTTTCCCAGCGAAAAGCAAAATTTTGAAAATATTAACAATCAGTATAGAGCATTGGCTGACTTGGAAGAATCAAAACTATTAACAACAGAAAATATCGGGCCTGTTCTAAAAATCACGGTGATTTAAATCACGGTGGTGTTAAAACCAAACTACAAATAGCTGTCTTGTTCGTGGGTTTTTATTGTATTTTAAGTTATAGTCATGTATAAACCATAAATCGTGAAATTTACAAAAGCAATAATTTAGCTTTTATTAATTTTTTGAAATCACCGTGATTTGACATATCATGATTTGCAGAACAGGCCTGTATATGCAGTTTTCGGCCTGCCGATGCTAAAATTAAAAACGCATTAGATGAATACATGTTCCCAGGTAAATCGACAGTAGCTTACCGAATTTTGTCTACACCTCACTCCTCTGTAAATGTCGAAAGGATTTGCTCTTACAAAATGTCATGAAAACAAAACAAAGGAACAGACTTTATGTTCCAATAGTATCAAGTCTTATCCAGGCCTAAGATTTATTGAAATCTTAAAACACTTCTTGTTATAACTTTAACACTTGTGCCTATGTACGAGTACATACATACATATGTATGTATGCATATTAGGGTGATTATAAAAAAATCAATTCAATTTTCTACAAAAGCGTACCAAGAAGTTTATTGTAGGATATTCCATTCTTTACTTGAATAAATTCAATTCATACCATGTAAATCGTATGCGAAATTGAAAAGTGCGACGCGGACCATCTCACCATTAATATTATGAGCTGATATTTTAACAGGCCTATTTTTTACCTAACAAAAGTTTGAAACCTGGTTCTGAGAAAAAACAAATGATTTTTTCGAATCATCCTATCCATATGCTTTGTGTTTCTTTTTTATTTCTTTGTAAATTAATTTTATATAATTTAAATTTAAATAAAAAAATAATAATTTTTGGTACTCTCGGGATAAAAAAAGTACTCAAAAAATTGTTTTTGATACCGAAATGCAAATCTCATTTCCCATCACTGCTTCTGAGTGTTTACGGAGTTGCCAAGTTTTTGAGTTTTTTGTTGTAACTTTTTAGCAATCATTAATCATGGCTTTATGATTGGCTAATATTCTTAACTGTTTTTAATTATCTTAGACACAAAAATGTAGAAGAAAAAATACATTCTGCACTGCTCCTATTGACAATCTATCAAACAACAAAAAAATCAAGCGAATACGTTGAGTTAAAATGGTTCTTAACTTTTTTCACTTGCCTATTTATATATAGATGTATATGGTAACCTATATGGGATAATTGATCATTCAGTTACAATCCAGGCTATTTAGTTATAAATTTATAATGGGAAGCATTGAACTTTAACTATTTTACTTTTTTAACTTGTTTAACAACAACCACGAATTTATTTCCGCGTACTAAAACAAACAAAAAAAAACACAAATATGCTTACTAAAATAAAGACAAAAAAAAATTAAACAAAAAAAAAAGTTGAATAAACCCTAGCTACAATACGTAATTGCAATTAAACAAAATTGTTGACAAACGCAAAATGATACAAAAAAAAAACAGAATTTTTTTTAACTACAATACAAGCATGGGGAAAGTTAAGCTAGGTCAGTTATGAACTAGCGGATACGCGCGTCAACAACCTGAAGTATCAAAGTGCTGATGACGTATTTATTTGTTCTGTATATATGCACACCTGTTGTCATGTTTTTGTTTATTTTTTAAGTTCAACAACTTTATGTTGACCTACTTTAGATTTGACTACCATTTAAATTCAATAATTTTAGTTTTAATAAAAAATAAAAAAATTAAATATTATTTCTTTCTTTCGCAAGTAGGCGGCAATTTTGCAATAAACAGCAATATAAACATGGTCTCCGGCAATAAGTTGGACAGTTTTATTAAAGTCTTGGAGAGGAATTTTAGTACTTTATGGTTATTAATATTTTTTGAGTGTTGATGTGTTTGTGAAATTAAATTAAAACTTTTTTTAACCATAAGATTTGTATCCGAGTGTTAGTAAAGAATAGGTTTGTGGGACACATAACGGAGATATAACATACTTGTATAGCATCCACGTATGTATGGATGTATAATTGTGGAACTAAATCGAAACTGCGGTGCGGATTATAAGGTACCCTGCTAGAAGAGCTTTTACAGCTGACTACAGATTTACAAATATTTTCTGCACTCAGTGATTAGTTTATGTGTAATTTTGAAACTAAACTGCTATACAGATTGAAAGGTATCCTGCTAGAAGAGCTTTTACAACTGACTACAGATCTACTAAAAGTTTCTGTTCAAAGTGATTAATTAAAGTATTCATTTCATATTTCCGTTGCACTGTCCCTGCATTGTGGTTTAATTTACAGTCAATTTGAATTCCATTAAACTCTCAGTTCAACCAGCGTTTTCGATGCATCAAAAAAGGTCTGATAAGAATAGGGAAGTCCTTTGCAGATATAGAATGGGGAAACGACACGCAGATATTCTAGTCAATGATTATGCAGACATCCTACAAAAACGTTGGTTGAATGATAACCACATTGATGTTTTTTTACATTAGGTTTTGCAAAATACGTTGAAAACATCAAAGATGCAAGACGTTCACATTTTTGGATCACAGTGGTATACTGCTATTAAGGACTGGTGCAACTGGTCTACAGAGGGAAGTACACACAGGATTAACCTCGCAACTAGGCGAATAAATATTTTTGAAAAAAGACACATTCTGTTTCCGATTTGCGAGAACCAACATTGGATGTTGGGGATCATTTAATGGCCTAGAATAATAATCCTGGACTCGTTGAAGCCTAGGTGTACTGACCATATTTTCCAAATTATAGAGAATTTTATTATAAGTGAGGCAAGGAAGTACAGGATAGAAAATAGCTTTTTACATGTCCCTTTACAAAGGTTTTACCCAAATTGCACCCAGCAAGATAACCTGATGGACTGTGGTATCTTTCTCCTGAAATTTGCGGAGAATGTAGCAAAAGAAATCAACAATGGACACTTGTCCATTGGGGGAACAAAAATGAACGTCGAAGATAGCAGGATAAATAGATCAAACATTGTGAAAGCTATGAGTAGGTGGTCGAACAAGTTTGATACAGATAACAAAATGGAAGTACCCAGGGAACACAGGGAGACTTTAGAATTAGAATTATCAAGGTTAAAAGAAAGTTGGGAAGTAAATAGATATTTGAGAAGAATTATTAGAGTAGAAGGAAAAGATTACGCATTGATTATTGGGCAGGGAGGAAAGGAGATGATTAGGAGGCTGTAAATTGATAAATGGTTATGGATATGCAGGTTTATGTAATCATAAAATATATGTTTGTATGTCACATGAATTTTTGTAACTTTACACTTAGATAAGCATAAATACCACCATAGGTTTATATATAAAAAAATAAAATAATAATCATTTATGAACTATTTTATATACTTAAGATTCAGAGAATAGTGTATTACTAAGATATTAACTTATACATATATATGTTATTTATAAGTACTACCGCAAGCTGTGTGGTGGCTAGAAGCTGATGTTTATTTACACAAAAATGAGACTGGGAAGATCACGAGGGCTATATCTAATAGTGCATTTATTCAGATTTGAGGACTTCTTCTGTTGGGTATCTGGGTCACGGACGGAGAGATGACTATCCAAAAACTAGAATCAGTTGACGGGTACGCAGAGATACATATGGGTTTGGTGGAAGTTGCGTCCAAATTTGAATACATTTTACATCAAATTAACATTCAACAAATAGCAGACTCCGTTAATGAAATCCATCTTAATACACCGAAACTGCTGCCTAGTCCCTATAGAGAACTTATCATAAAGAAAATAAGTGATATTGAGAATCGTATTCATACACTTCTGCCGGGTCGCACAAAACGCGGGCTATTGAATATTGGAGGGAAACTGATGAAGTGGCTATATGGAACACTCGATGATGATGACAGACAGCTGATAAATCAACATTTTGAGGTAGTTGATGCCAACGGACATCAAATAATAGAACAAACGAATCAACAGGTCCATATAAACGACAGGTTCAATTCATCCATTAACAAGATGGTGTAAGCAATCAATGAAAACAGGAGGACTCTGAACAGCTTGACTCAGATCAAGCAGGAATCAGAAGTTCTCCACTACCGCGATGTTGTGGTTTTCCAGCTCTTCAAACTGATGGAGATGAAAAGCCAAGTGAAGACCGTACAGGAGTCTATAGCATTGGCGAAAATGAAAATTTTTAATCCGGCACTTTTGACCATAGAAGAAATTCAAAAATATAGAATTAATATTGAAACCATACAAGAGATGCAGATGTGAGTGGCATTACACAGACAAAATACCTTGATGTTCGTTATCAGGATACCTATCGAGACTATATCTTTAAAAAAATGACAGCCGCTACCAAACAGATGCTGAAAGAGAATATGTGGTGCGTACTGCTAACAAGAGTTTTGGTTATAATGGTGAGAGGGATTTTAAAAGTTTGAGGCCATCGCAAAACTGTATTTTTAGAGGGAAGTGCAACCTGATCCTACATGAAGCACAAAACAATAGAATTAATAGAGGAAGGTACACTTATAGTAAGCAACGTAGACAAAACCCCAATGTCAACTAACTGCGATGACCGACGGTCAAACCTCTCAGGAAATTTCCTTTTCTCATTTTTCAATTGCAGCATAACAATAGGAGGACAAAGTTTCATTAGCCATGACGTAGATGTGACCCTGAAATTTCTAATATTAGGAAACAATAGAAGTATCACCACCTCGGTTAAACCCACCCTTGAGAAACTACACATAATGCAGATTAACAACATCAACACCATCAAGGAACTTAAATTTCAACAGAATGTTTTTGATGTGTTAACATCTATACGCGCGCCTCTAGGGCGCAAGTGTTAGCTATGTATGAGTAAATCATCGTTTGTTTGTTCGTTGCTTGGCAGTCGGTATTGAAAGTAATTATTGGGCGATTTTCATATAATTTTCCCACGCGATTTTCTCCGGAAATTCATAGCCGATTTTATTAATTTTTGAATTTAAAAGCTAGTGCGGGTTTCGACAAAGAGTTTAGACCAAAAATTAAGGCGATCCGATATCGGCGAGCCGAGATTTAAGTGTTTTAATTTGGAGTATTAATTTGGAGTAATATTAAAAAAGTGTTTTATGTTGATCTTCGGTTTTGTCTTATGCATAGCAAAGAGAATAGTGACGTGGTTATACGTACATATATAAAAATGAGATAGCAAGACAGCAACGTATGTAGCTTATGTACAAACATAACAATGTATGTATGTACATTTGTCTGTTGCTTTGTATTCTCTTTGTTTTTTGTGGGTTTAATATAAAATAGATAAAAAGTATTAAGGAAGAAAATAATGAAATCATTAGCACTTCTGTTTAATTTTTTTCATTTCTACTAAATTTATATATATATTATATATATATATATATATATATATATATATATATATATATATATATTATATATTAACTGTGCTGAAAACATAACATTAATAAATTATACAAAGTAAAATTAAATTCAATAAACTATTCTTTTTCATTAAATACTTTATATTAACTCTACCTCCGGGTTTGTGGGTCTGTGTTCATAGAAATCGAACAGGTACCGTGTAACAAAGGTGTTAACACATCGCCCATAAGTTCGAACACTCATTGTTTTTTTAATAGCATTGCTTACTCCACGGCAGTAATTGTTACAATAGGCGTAATAATATTGACTGTGCTGGTGTTATACAGCAGACGCGTTCGTATAAAAGTTAAAATAAACAACGAATTCCCGAAACGTGACCCACAATTAAACAAAATTGTGTAGAACCATCTGCAAGAACATCTTCGAACAGCCCCCACGCATACAACTCCTCAGATCACAACCACAACATAAACAGCAATCACACAGGCAAGGACAACAGTTATTTTGATAAATCTTAGGATAATATTAACTAAATTTAAGATTATAAAGTATGTAAAAGCATAATGATTTTATTTTGAAAAATAATAATAATAGTAATAACGATAAACAGTAATTATTCCGAAAACAAAAGTTGGCAACTAATGAAATTGCAAAGGCAAAATACATAATTATGCAACTTTAAGAAAAATTAATATATTGAAAATCTATATGCGTACCAGAGTATGGTAAAATATTTAGCTTTAAATTAATATTAAATGAAAAATATATATTATATTTATGTATAGCAAAAGGTAGAAAAAAATGTATTTGAAACAAAACGCAAAAAAAAAGAAGTATTGTTGAATAGCATAAGATCAACTACGTTTAAGATTTTAACATGTGTAAAAGCATTTGATCCAATTAGTATACTTTGTAAATATCTATAACTGGATATTTTCTTCCGCCAAGGGGGGAGGGATGTTGTGAATCAGAATTGAACAACCTTCGTACCCGTATATTGCACTAAATTGTTAACGCAGCAGAAACCAGTTCATCCACTTGGTTGTTTGTGCAATAGCGATATTTCGTAATTGGATCAAAAGCTTAATAACATTAAATAGTTTAGCAAGTTAGCATAATAATAATAGCTTTTAAGCATATTATTGCAGTATATTAAATTAAGATTAAGTTTTGTATAAATAATGCAGTTTTAATTAAGAGTTTTGTCTTGTATTTAGCAGTTAAAAGTTAGAGTCATACCTGCGATTCCCACGGGGCCCTCCAGGTTTAAAATTGTAAATTAAAAGAACAATTTCAAGATACTAGTTGTTATTAACAAAGCTTTTTTTTTACCCCCGACTAAAAAAAGGGGTGTTATAAGTTTGTAGTATGTGTCTGTGTATCTGTGTGTCTGTCTGTGTCCACGTACAGGCCAAACGGCTGGACCGATTTTCATTTAGTTTTTTCTGTTTGAAAGATGACTTGATCGAGAGGGTTCTTAACTATGTTTGAAAAAAATCGGTCCAGCCGTTTAGAAGATATAACATCTCTTCTGAAAAAAGTCGGGGGTTTTTAAAATTTTTAATTTTTGTTATTTAAATAAACCATTAATATATTAAAAGAAAAATTCCGTATTTAAACTATCAACACAACAACATATATGTCTTTAAAAAAATCTATAAATTCTGAACACAACAACAACAAGCGTTTGTGATAGTTTGCTACTTCAAGTATATGCATGTACAATGTGTACATGTTTTTTTCATGACACGAACAGCACGACTCCACACAAAGTGTTTGTGAAAAAAAATCTGATTTCGTGCATGTTCGGTTCGTATCGTGTTGAAAAAAATTGACACGAAAAACACGAATTTATTTTAGATGTAAAATATGTATAAATGAATTTCCAGTAGAGAACAAATTTGATATTTTGTATGGTCAAACACACGACACCAGCATATTTATTATTGAATGGGCCACTGAAGCTTAAAATTCTGTACGTAAGCTGATAGTATCAGCTGTGGTCGTAGATAGTATCAACTGGCAGTGCCAACTCGGTGCCATATTTTGAAAAGTGACTCTTGAAAAAAATCAGTTAAATTTTATGTTCTTCACCATACCAATAATATTTCGTTGGTGTTGTGCAGTATCGTGGTGACAAAAAAAATTTTTTCCAGTTACATTTTTACAAAATTGTTATCAGAATCTACAAATTTCTTTGTAGGTCCGCATTCATACAAAATATTTACTGATTCACTGAATTTGGTTACTGAAAACGAAACTTAGTTTTTTCTGTGTAACAGAAAAACAGTAACACGTCCCAGGTACATATTTCGATTTTATTAATTTTTGTCACACAGTGTTATTTCTATATTAGTTATTTGATTAGGCTAAAGTTCGTATCGTTCTGTAAACCAAATTACATGTGATAATATTTAAGAAAGAATACCACAAAAGTTAATTGTAAATTATTATTTACAGTTACTTAAAAATAAAAATAAAAATTTTAAAATCATTGGAGTTTAGAAAAATCTAGTTCAGAACAATTAAATTGGTAAAATTTGATTGGTGATTAGATATGTACGTTTTGTGGTGTTTCCTTTTATGTACATAGTTGCTTTTTTTCTTTAAAAGCTCAATAATAATTTTTATTTTTATGCCTTGATTAATTTCTTTTTCAAAAACGTGAATTTTATATTGAAAAAATATCTATATTGACATCACTTGAACTCAGACGGATAACTTTAAAATACCGAGTGCTTATCAACGAGCCCTCTTTCTTCCTTACTTTTCTTTACTTTGTTACTAAATGTACTGAGAAAATAAAAATATGAAATCATATTAAACAATCCTTTCCACTATAAATACATATTTATACCAAATCCATGCTATTTAAAAGTGCTTATTTACTTACATAGTACATATGTACTTACAATATCTACATACCTTAGCAAACGAATTTAGATAGGTATATTTTCTCATGCATATTGAATCTATATGCATACATATGACATATGTGACACGCAAAATAGAAAGGGACCTAAGGGTAAAACCCGGTTTTGTTCAGGAGAGCCATTAGAAAGATTTAAGTACGTGTATCTTTGGTGTACCATCACTGATCGTGTTGGTATTGGTCTCATTTGAAAGCGACACATCACATGACGTCAGGAACGTGTTGGCCAACCTTGAAAACGTGCGTTTGTCGTCCCTACCTCTTGTTTTGTGTAGTTGGTTTTTACTGTCTTCTACATAGCGCACTGTTTCCATGAGTTTGATATCAATTTTGCTCGCGTTTTTCGAATCTAGGTTTATTTTCTGAAATTATTAATTGTGAATTATAATAAATACTCATTTATAATTCTTTTAAATCGTGAATTTCACTCTGTTAGTACGAAAATTTTTTCACATAACATTGTGTTATTCGCGAAAACAGTATAAAACTAATAATATTCTTACTGACTGTTTTAGGATGAAATTGTGGACGAATTCGAAGAAGTAGATTTACTTTATCGCTTCCCTGATGACGGGGATGATGACGATCACTTCTCAGAATTATCGAATAGTGACTCTGAATATGGTACCGATAATATGTACCTTGATAAATCTGATCTTGATTTACGCGAAGAAAAGGTAGTTGCTCGAATGCATGGTTCAAAAATACCTCTGTGTTGTTCAAATCAATGCAATGAAGTGATCCCTAAGAAGATGGCTGTGGATTTTTGTACGTCTTTCATGAATTTAGATAAGGAATCCCAAGATTTAATTGCTCTCGCACATCTGGCAGCTCACCGTGACGATACAATGGTCAGATCAAAAGTTGGTGATCGAGTGCGAGCTATGAAGAAACCGTACAATCAGATATATTATTTTCGAAGTTTGCCGATATGCCGTGATATGTACTTCTTCCTGTATACAATGGGAATTAAACGCTACAAAATCTAATCGAACATTACGAAAAAAATGGTGTTTATCCACGAGAACATGGCATGACGAATAAAATTAATCGTACAGATGCTTTAACTACTTTGGAAAAAAAGAAATTGTTTCATTTATCTCCCGTTTTGCTAAAACTGTTGCTATCACTTTACCTGGACGTCAACCAAATCATCGTGATTATCGTTTATTGAAACTTTCAACTACTGAAAGTAAGACTTCTGTTTACATTAGGTACACCAACAGTGTCGAACCGGGTGGTAAAATCGTAAAACTTCGCACTTTCCAAACGCTGTGGGAGAAATATTGTCCCTACATCGTCATTATAAAGCCGGCATACGATTTTTGCGAATTGTGTCGAAATCTTGCAAAAGATGCTGTTAATACAGTAAACGTTACTGAAGTTGAAAAAGAAGCAGCATTGAAGGTGTATTCTGATCAATTGCAATCTGCCAGCACTCAGCGAGAGTACTATAACGACTTGACAACATTAGTCAAGCCTGATCCAAATGCCATGTATCCAGGTATTCCAGAGCAGGATTATCTAGTAATATCTATGGATTATGCTCAAAATGTTAGCTTTCCGTCGGGTCCACAGCAAATAGGAACTGCATACTTTAAATCAGGTCGCAAAACAGCAATTGTCGGAATTACAAACGAACGTCAAAATGTTCAACACATCTTCTGTATTGACGAAAGCGATTCCATTCGAAAAAGTCCGAATTCAGTAATATCAATGCTTGATTTCTACCTACGAGAAGTGCATTCAACTAAAAAATTAGTGATATTCGCTGATAACTGTATTTCACAAAAAAAAAACAATGCGATTATACGATATTTACAACACCTTGTCGGTACTTCCAGATGTGAGTCAGTTGAATTGAACTTTTGGTTAAGCGGACATACAAAGTTTTTATCTGATCGTTTATTCGGAGTTTTCAAATCAAAATATGTTGATTTTGTTAGAAAATGATCTCGTAATGGATTTAATGTTCCTGTACCTATTCGACTTCCAAACTCAAGTGGGCCTGTTGTTGAGTGGAGAAAATGGGATGAATACTTCTCTACTAAATATAAAACTTTAATTAGAATATCGAAGTATCATCACTTTGTATTCATTGCTCAGTCACCAGTGCAATGTAAACTGTTTGCCAATTCAGCCAGCATAAATGAAAATACACCTGAGTAACAATACCAGTTTCGATGACAAACCAATTATAATTCCATCACCAGGGTTATCGATGAAGAGTCAATGGTACTTGTAAAGGGTGTTTTTTATTGAGGTATAGAACTTTAAGTTGGCATCACTTTTTTAACTGGCGGCCATTTTGTCAGCTGTCAAGTGATTAATATTTAGTTTGGTTTGCCATTTCATCGTGAGCAGGTTGACAAAAGAACAACGCTTGCAAATCGTGCAAATTTATTTCGAAAATAATGGTTCAGTTCGCGAAGTTTACCGCAAGCTCCGTCCATTTTATGGTCGACATAATCGTCCATCAGAGCAATTAATTCGGTTAACCATGGATCGTTTTCGCACTACGTTTACTCTATGTGATAATACGCATCCGCAGAGACGTCGAACAGTGCGCACCGAAGAAACAATTGCCGCTGTAGAGCAAATTGTTGAAGAGGACCCGAATGAATCGATTCGCCACCGTGCACAGCAACTGGAGCCGACTAACCGACTATTTTGTTCCCGAATTGGATGGCATGAATGTGGATGAGTTGTGGTTCCAACAAGACGGCGCTACATGCCACACAGCGCACGTCACAATCGATTTATTGAAGGAAACATTCGATGAGCGCATAATTTCGCGGAATGGACCTGTCAATTGGCCACCAAGATCGTGTGATTTGACACCATTGGATTAATTTCTTTGGGGATATGTGAAGTCGCTCGTTTACGCCAACAAACCAGAAACGTTAGGGGACTTGGAAGCCAACATTCGTGGCGTTATTGCCAACATACGGTCCCATATGCTCGAAAAAGTGGTTGAAAATTGGACCTGTAGAATTGGCTTTATTCGAGCCAGCCGCGGCGGCCACATGCCCGAAATTATATTTAAACATTAATGGCATAAAATTATCCTTCCAATAAAGCCAAATTGATGGACATTAAAATGATTTTCTTGTGTTTTATTTCAATTCGAAGTTTTATACCTCTTAAAAAAACACCCTATATAAAGAGATCCGGGGTTTATGTTTTGACGATTCAAAAAAAGATTCGGTTGCTCCTCTTCCTTTGGTCTCTGGAAATGGAAAGGAAGAGGAAGATTCGGTGGAAGTGGACAATCCTCAAGAAGTGGAGGCCGCAGACGTTAAGAAGAAATCGAAAAAAAATAAAGGACCGGTACCGTCAAGTTCTAAGAAACCAATTCGCAAGAACCGTCGATTAAAATGATTTTTCTTTTTTTTAAATTGTTCATAAGGAAAAAAAATAAATAAATAAATGAAAATAAATAAATTTTACCATTAAGTCCCTTTCTATTTGCGCTTAGAATCGTCGACTTCAATTTCATACAACGCGCATATCTCTGGGAGGGAACACTTTTGGGGCATGGGATCGGTCTCATTCGATGCTCAGATGTTGTCCACATCAAAAAACAAAAAAGTGAAAATTGATTTTTTTTTACCCTTAGGTCCCTTTCTCTATGCGCTGTCACATATGTAGATATTTAAATTTTTATATATCCTGAACACGTGCGTTCATTAATAAAATACTTTATTTGTACATATCCACATGTATACGAGTATGTATGTAGGTATATAAAATAATTTTGAGTTCTTAGAACAAACAACTTAATATTCTTCTTTCAATAGGTTTGCTGGCACATTGTTGCTGTTTTCGTAGATAGAAACAACAACAAATAACTGATAATTCTTCTTCCAATACAGTTGGTAGCATATTGTTGTTGTTGTAGTTGTTTTAATGCAGCATACACATAATCTTATGGAAGCTTATATTTACATATACAAGCTTATGTTTATACCCTCTAGTCAACCTAGAACCATATGTCTCTATGTCAATACTCTTTCTCCGACGACAATTGCACTAGTTCAAATGTCGACAACTTTCCTTTTATGCGCGAGTAGAGATACGTTAGAGACGACAGTTCTAGTGTATTTCTGGTGATATTGTCAATGAACGCGTCAATAGTTTGTTTTTCTTTTTTATTATGTTGTGCAATAATATTAAATAAATATTTGTAGACGAGGATCACTAAAATTTACGAGTGAATTTTCGGTTCAAATATCTCCATATGGTCGTAAAAGAACTACCTTCTCAATAGTGCTAAGTCTACTGATAGATTTTAAATGACAACCCTATGTTATTTGTTAATAGGCATTTGCATTGGCTGGGGTACACGTATTCAGTAGTACTATTGACAGTGTCACTAGAAAATCACTATAAGTTTACTATTGACAACGAGAGAGGATATATCGATATTGTTGACTAGAGCCCCTAAAATTTACTAGTGAATCTTTGGTGCCAATGTCTCCATGGGGTCCTGAAAGAACTACTAAGTCAGTAGTGCTATAGTCTAGTGGTGGATTTTCAATGACAAGCTAATGTTAAATGTCAATACATGATACCATTGGCTGGGGTACACCTGGTCAGTAGTTCTACTGACAACGTCACTAGTAAATCACCACAATTTCACTATTCGCACTTTCTGCAGGGTACCTATGGTTTTTTTCTTAACACTACACATTCTGTGCAAAAGCATTCCTATACATACATGTACACGAATAAGAATGTTCCACGCAAAACCAAGATAATGCCTATGTAGTGGTGACAAAAAGGGGTTTTATAGGAAACAATGTTTAAAAAGAAAATGTTTATATACAGTGAATATAAACCAAAAGTAGGCAAGCCTCATTAGCTGAGTAACTAGTGAAGTTAATAAGAAATTTGTATATTCTTGGTTCTATGAACGGTACTTTTTCGTATTTTTGATGTGTAAACATCTATACGCTAGGGGGTAAAAATCTTTTTCACAATACAATCACAAATTTTGAGTGAGATGCACACCGCGTTGTCAAATCGGTGTGAGCTACATATGAGTGTATTAGTGTTTGAAAGAAGCAATACAAACTTATTTAAAATCTTCTAAATACATAGGAATTTGCTTGTTTTTGTTTGTTTTATTTAACTTGATAATTGCTTTATTAGTGTTCCGTACACCAAAGGTGAAAATGAACCCCTATTGTTTTCGCTACGCTGTCCGCCCGTCTGTCACAGGGTATTTTGTCGAGAACCGTAAGAGCTACGGACCTGAAATTTGCATACAGTGTGTAGACATTAGGCCGCTACAACAAGAAATACATAAGAGTTAAAAATTAAAGGGTGTTGCAAAACGAGCAACGAAAAATTTTAAAAACCCATGTAATATACATACAATTGTATGAAATTTGTAAAGTTACTGTATTTTTATACAGACTACAACAATTAACACTAAATTGAAAAAATTTAAATTTAAAGGGTGTTCCATCAGTTAATGCAATTTTGACTTTGCAATTTTGACAACTTGCTGTATCTTGGAAACCGTAAGAACAAAACTCTTGAAATTCTCAAAAACGGTAAAACTAAAATATCAAGAAATTATAAAATTGCCAAATCTAAAAAAAATCGCCAAAAACAGAAAAAATCGCCAAAACGAAAAAAAGCACCAAATTCAAAAAATTTCTAGGACTAAAATAAATCGCGAAAAACCGGAAAAATCGCCAAAATGGAAATAACCCTTAAACAAAAAAATCGCCAAAATGAAAAAATCGCCATAATAAAAAAAAACAAAAACAGAAAAAAAATCGCCAAAAAGAAAAAAAATCTCGGAATGGAAAAACTTCAAAAACAGAAAAAAATCGCAAAATGAAAAAAAAATCGCCAAAATGAAAAAAATTGCGAAAATGAAAAAAAAAGCCAAAAAGAGAAAAAAAACGCCAAAACAAGAAAAAAGCGACAAAACTGAAAAAATCGTTTAAAATGAAAAAAACTTTACAAAAGGACACATCAAAAAAATGCTCAAAACCGAATGTACGGAACCCTTCGTGCGCGAGTCAAAGTCTCACTTTACTGAATTTATTTTAATTGCAATGCGTATACAACAACAAGAACAGCAACAACTAAACGTTGAACAACAGGAATTAAAAAGTAAAAGTAAAGGCATTTACCATAGATAGCACTTAGCACTTTGCATAGCACTTTGCAGTACCACTAAAATTTCAGTAAAAATAATATAAATTTTTTAACCAGTAAATTTTAACCGATTACTAAAATTTTTTTCTACAATTTTTATAAAGTGCCTAAATGATTTATTATATGATGAGGTGCATTGAATTTTCATTAGTCAGTAATGCCCGTATTCATAATAAAATTCTACCAAGTGGCTAAATGTTTTTCATACAAAAGTTTCAAAATTTTAATGAAACAAACTTTGCCACTTGCTACAATTTTATTATGAATACGGCCCTACGATTTTACTGGTAATGCAAATTAAATTTCATTATCAGTAAAAATTTACTGAATTTTTTCCGAAATCAGTAAATTAACTGCTTACTTCAATTTTTAATGCAGTACATATACATATATTGCAGTATGCCTATTTACTAACTAAATAAGTTAAATAAAACAAACAAAAACCAGGATATTCCTAAGTATTTACAATATTGAAAGTTTTGATACTTTTAATTAATTAATTAAAAATATATACTAAAAGCATAAGTACTTGCGACTTAAAAAAATTTTCATTGCTAGATATTTAAATATCACAACCTCTGTGATCGGACTCACATTGCTTTTTTTTTAAATGGATGATAAAACTATATATATAGAAAATGCAAGAACCGATTCTTTATTTTTGCTGATTTTCAATACCAATAATGCCATGACAACTGCGGCCGTTTCAGTCCAACTCCGAGCTCTATAACTTTTTTTGGAAGCTTCAGAAAATTACTTTCAAGCTATCCGTACATGCAGACGGACAGACGGACATGTCTTTTTTTATCTCCTCTTCATAAGGATCCAGAATAACTAACTTTATGTGGCCGCAAATGAATATTGAAGAAATGACAAAAATCTGGACAAACCAGAGAGTGCCTTGTAGTATTTGTAATACGTACTTACGCTAAAGCCTAAAGTATACCATTAAGTGAAATTTACTGTCTGTGAACCAAAGAGATTCATACTCTATTAAAAAAAGTATTGTAGGGAATTATTAACCCTTATTACAGTTTTCGTCGTCGATGTCACTTTAACACAATACTAAAAATTGGGGTTTGTGTGTACCCTTTGTCGAAAAAAACTGGTTCCTGTTAGCAGGTTTATGCTATTTTGTAGACCTTGGGGAGCGGAATTAGATTGTCAGTAGCATAAAATTGTTTGTGAGAGCGGGTAAAAAGCTTAAATTTTTTGGTATTGTGTTAAATAGATAGCTGCATGAACATAAAAAAGCATGTTTGAAGATGATCGGGTCGTTTTTTTGTATCATACTTCCCTGCAAATAAGATTGGAGTACGTGGTCCAATCTAGATGAAACAGACTAATTACATCATGGTCCCATGTAATGCAGTCATGAATCATGTCGTTTTCATACAAGCAATCACCCTGCAGATAATGCGATTAGTCCACAAATGCATGTAAAGACTAGTCCAAAGAGGAGTAGGAATACCACAAAACCACTCCAAATATATGAAAAAAGGTGGTCGATTTAACATTGCGATGTCCTAGGTTTGGACCACATGGTCCAACTTTGCATTACATCGGACTAACCCCAAAACTACTGCATATGGAATAGTTATAGACTACTCGCATGCAAGTTGTGAGTGCCTAAGAACAACGATCATATTCGTTTAAACACGATTACTTATCGTACAGAATTGATTGCTTGTATGAAAACGATATGATCCATGACTGCATTACATGGGACCATTATGTACAAAAAATTAATAGCATACATACTCATAGTTTTAATTTTGGAATAAATTTTTCTTACTAAGTATTGATTTTCTTTTAAATGTTCTTTAAACTCAATACAATTTAAATTATAGGCCCTTATTATGAGCAACTTTCGATCTTCGACTGTATTCGAAAGTATTGGTCGAACGAATTTTCATTTGGTATTATGACGAGCATTCGATAACGAACGTCGTTATTGTTAATAAAATCGACAATAAAACAGCTTAAAATTTGTATTTGTGTACTTAAAAATAAAGATTGTTCTACACTTAGATTTCTTAACAATTTTGCATATTAAAATACTTCATCGAAAGCTAAATTCTGTTCGATAGGAAATTCGTTGCTCAGCGAAATTTTCGATGCTCATAATATGAATTGAACATTCGATTTTCGATGTTCGATGCCCAGCAAAGATCGAAAATCGAATGCAACTCATAATAGGGCCTATAGTTTATTTTAGTGATTAAAAGCGCTTTGATGGTATCCTTCTTTATTTCAGTTTTTTCACTGGTCCATGTATTATTTAAAACAGATAATACTCTTTCTGCTGGAGCATTGGAACCAGATGTGCGATTGCTTTACGTGAGTACCTGCCATTACGGCCTAATCTCACGTGTGCCAAAGCACTAGGTGTGGGTTAGACGCCAGACCAACGCCCCCATGCACCCTTTTAGAATGAACCTATGGCCCACTCCATAAGGCACATAGGTTGCAATCTTTGAATATAGTTATCCCTGTACTATATTCAATTATCTTGCTGAGGTAATTTGAGCTATCTAAACTCTGCTACTATGTCCGTGCCCATAGCAGCTTCTGTTGAATAGCAACAGCACCTAGAATAGTGTCTGGCTGACCGCGTCAGACCAACCACTATCATTGATTTAACACTGGTAAGCCAAGACTATTCTCCCAGCGTTTTTGGTAGCAACCACAGCCACCACGATAATTCTCCGGCTTCCATGCTAAAGTGTTGTGTATACACCTATAGCGAGGTCCCCAAGAGAATTCCTCAATCATTGCCGGCTGATAATGGGTGCATCCCGGACCATCAATTTGGTTTTAGAAGTCAGCACAGCACGATTGAACAAACGCATAGACTGGTCCAAGTTGTAAGAAGAACATTTGAAGAAAAGAAGTATTGTTCTGCTCTCTTTATTGATGTTTCTCAGGCATTTGATAAAGTATGGCACGAAGGCCTAGTTTTAAAATTGAAGACATATCTGCCAATAAACATTCAAAAGCTTTTGGAAAGTTATATTATTGATAGGAAGTTCACTGTTGTGGACGGAGAGTTCACGAGTGTGCCCGAATCTATATCTTCTGGTGTGCCCCAGGGTAGTATTCTGGGTCCTGTCTTGTATTTAATATATACTTGTGATATGCCTGTGAGCAATAATATCCATATTTCTACTTTTGCCGATGATACAGCCTGTATGAGTGTGCACGAAAACCCTTATGAGGCATCCCGCAATCTCCAGGAACATATCACTCAGCTGGAAATATGGTTGAACTTATGGAGAATTAAAGTCAATGAACAAAAGTGTGTCCATATAACGTTCACCCTAAGAAGAGATACTTGCTCCCCCATTCGAATCAACAATCATAATATTCCTCAACATTCCCAAGTGAAATACCTTGGTATACACCTTGATCGAAGACTTACATGGAAACATCATATTGACTCTAAGTTAACTCAGATGAAACTTAAGTTAACTCAAATCTATTGGTTGATTGGCAGAAACTCAACACTCAGCTTAGACTGCAAACTTTTACTGTACAAGTCGCTTTTGAAGCCAATATGGTGCTACGGAATTCAGTTATGGGGCACTGCTTCAGCTTCCAATGTCGAGAGAATCCAACGAAGGCAAAACAAAATTTTACGGTTAATAACATCGGCTCCATGGTACATCCAAAATTCTATTATACATCGTGATTTAAATATGCCACTAGTGACTGAAGAAATTGCAAAATACGCAGGCAAATATTTAACAAAACTCGAATCACATCCTAATCCGCTTGCTCGTAATATTTTGAACTTTACTGGACACATCCGCTTAAAAAAGAGGGACACACGGGCTCTTATACCTAACACTCCAGATGGGACTACTTGAAAATACTTTCCCCCCCCCCTTTTTTTTTTTGATTATCACTACTAATGTATTATTTATAACTACCACTAAGTTTATGTCCGACACTGGTCGGGCCTAATAATTTTTTTTTATAGATTTAAGATTTGAATACTTATTGTTAGTTCACATATGAAGATACAATAAATAAATACATGCATTATAAAAAAAAAAAAAAAAATTGCCGGCACAGTACGGCCACCATTCCGAGAAGAATGCAAGCTCGCCGCCAGACATTAGTGCCTACTACAGTCAGCATCATCCCTTTAACCCTGTAGGGTAGGACGAAGTCAACTAACTTCAGCACAACATTCTGACGACCGCAATACACTCGACTCCAAGTAAGCTCAGCTGTCGGGCAACCGGCACCCGTGGTACCAGAAGTAGCCTCTGGTTAGACCTCGAAGTTCCACCACAAGGGCTTCACCTCTATCGTCTTTTGAACTCAGGGGTAAATTTAGGTGACGCTGCACCTAACTGACATCAACAGGACCTGTCTTCCTTTTGTTATAAATATGTGCACATCCTTTGCTCTGATTGTGTTCAGAGATCGTGAAGTAACACATAAGTTCTATGGGTAATGTACCAAACGTACGTCAATGGAAAAAGCCACATCACCCCAGCTGGGGCCCCGGGGTTGCCACACCCGTAGTCTATAAATAGACTTCCCTTGGGGGGGGGGCATTGGAACCAGATAAAAATTAACTGAGTTTATATATTTATGATTTTAACAGCATAAAGTTCGAATCGCTTTTTAAGCCAAATTATATGTGATAATTATTAATGAACAAATAACACCAAAGTTAGTTGCAAATATTCTGACAACACATAGTTGAACGGAACAGCCAGCCGTTTTCGAAGGCCACTAAACCTTCATCATCAGCGTTCTTTTGTGTTTGGTCCACTGTGTGTGGTATCAGTTGATGTAGGTTTCTGGTTTATATACTTAGCATTATTGCAAATGGAATATGTGAATTGTTTTGATTCATCGTATTTCAATTTGCTGAAAGCTTTTTTTGTATTGTAAGCTCTATTTTACCATCTCTATATTTACAACAGTCTTACCATTGTCGTTTGTTCTTTTACTACTTATACACATGTTAGTTAATTTGCTTATTTTTGTCCTACTTAAGACAAACTTTTTTGGTTTGTTACTATTAAGTATATTTTTATTTTAATTTTTGCCACAAGCCCATGGCTATTAATTTTAGTTAATATTAATTATTATTCGAACTCCATTTGTTTCTATATTTATGATTTTAACCGGCTAAAGTTCGTATCGCTTTTTAAGCCAAATTACATGTGATAATTATTAATGAACAAATAACACCAAAGTTAGTTGTAAATATTCTGACAACACATAGTTGAACGGAACAGCCAGCCATTTTCGAAGGTCACTAAACCTTCATCATTAGCGTTCTTTGTGGTTGGTCCACTGTGTGTGGTATCAGTTGATGTAGGTTTCTGGTTTATATACTTAGCATTATTGCAAATGGAATATGTGAATTGTTTTGATTCATCGTATTTCAATTTGCTGAAAGCTTTTTTTGTATTGTAAGCTATATTTTACTATCTCTATATTTACAACAGTCTTACCATTGTCGTTTGTTCTTTTACTACTTATACACATGTTAGTTAATTTGCATATTTTTGTTCAACTTAAGACAAACTTTTTTGGTTTGTTACTATTAAGTATATTTTTATTTTAATTTTTGCCACAAGCCCATGGCTATTAATTTTAGTTAATTTTAATTATTATTCGAACTCCATTTGTTTCTATATTTATGATTTTAACAGGCTAAAGTTCGTATCGCTTTTTAAGCCAAATTACATGTGATAATTATTAATGAACAAATAACACCAAAGTTAGTTGTAAATATTCTGACAACACATAGTTGAACGGAACAGCCAGCCATTTTCGAAAGTCACTAAACCTTCATCATTAGCGTTCTTTGTGGTTGGTCCACTGTGTGTGGTATCAGTTGATGTAGGTTTCTGGTTTATATACTTAGCATTATTGCAAATGGAATATGTGAATTGTTTTGATTCATCGTATTTCAATTTGCTGAAAGCTTTTTTTGTATTGTAAGCTATATTTTACTATCTCTATATTTACAACAGTCTTACCATTGTCGTTTGTTCTTTTACTACTTATACACATGTTAGTTAATTTGCATATTTTTGTTCAACTTAAGACAAACTTTTTTGGTTTGTTACTATTAAGTATATTTTTATTTTAATTTTTGCCACAAGCCCATGGCTATTAATTTTAGTTAATTTTAATTATTATTCGAACTCCATTTGTTTCTATATTTATGATTTTAACAGGCTAAAGTTCGTATCGCCTCTGAGTTTGACAACTTTCAACCTATTTTCGAAACTTATGCCTCTTTATTCAAAATGTTTAAACATTTTTACCCACCGCTCTTCTGCAGAATTTTGGTTCTCCTTCTATTCCTTTAATTTTTCTAATCTTTTGGCAATAGTTAATTCATCAAATAATTCGGTGTCATTTATGTGTAACTCATTTCTTTTATCCATAATGAAAACAAAACTGGATTTAACATCTTTCCACGAAGGAGTTCCAACTTCTTAGTGGGCAGTATCCAATTGATTTAAGTATTCCATACAATCTGCATAAAATCGGCTTGCAACAGCTTTAAACTAATCCATATGAATAACATTTTTCTGGCTTAGCTCAATTTCGATTTTTTTAACGGCAATAGGCAAAAATATTTCTTAATAATGAGAGAGACCTAAGTCATACATACATACATATTCTGATCATTTGCAATCTGCCAGCACTCAGCGAGAGTACTATAACGACTTGACAACATTAGTCAAGCCTGATCCAAATGCCATGTATCCAGGTATTCCAGAGCAGGATTATCTAGTAATATCTATGGATTATGCTCAAAATGTTAGCTTTCCGTCGGGTCCACAGCAAATAGGAACTGCATACTTTAAATCAGGTCGCAAAACAGCAATTGTCGGAATTACAAACGAACGTCAAAATGTTAAACACATCTTCTGTATTGACGAAAGCGATTCCATTGGAAAAAGTCCGAATTCAGTAATATCAATGCTTGATTTCTACCTACGAGAAGTGCATTCAACTAAAAAATTAGTGATATTCGCTGATAACTGTATTTCACAAAAAAAAAAAACAATGCGATTATACGATATTTACAACACCTTGTCGGTACTTCCAGGTGTGAGTCAGTTGAATTGAACTTTTGGTTAAGCGGACATACAAAGTTTTCATCTGATCGTTTATTCGGAGTTTTCAAATCAAAATATGTTGATTTTGTTAGAAAATGATCTCGTAATGGATTTAATGTTCCTGTACCTATTCGACTTCCAAACTCAAGTGGGCCTGTTGTTGAGTGGAGAAAATGGGATGAATACTTCTCTACTAAATATAAAACTTTAATTAGAATATCGAAGTATCATCACTTTGTATTCATTGCTCAGTCACCAGTGCAATGTAAACTGTTTGCCAATTCAGCCAGCATAAATGAAAATACACCTGAGTAACAATACCAGTTTTGATGACAAACCAATTATAATTCCATCACCAGGGTTATCGATGAAGAGTCAATGGTACTTGTATAAAGAGATCCGGGGTTTATGTTTTGACGATTCAAAAAAAGATTCGGTTGCTCCTCTTCCTTTGGTCTCTGGAAATGGAAAGGAAGAGGAAGATTCGGTGGAAGTGGACAATCCTCAAGAAGTGGAGGCCGCAGACTTTAAGAAGAAATCGAAAAAAAATAAAGGACCGGTACCGTCAAGTTCTAAGAAACCAATTCGCAAGAACCGTCGATTAAAATGATTTTTCTATTTTTTAAATTGTTCATAAGGAAAAAAAATAAATAAATAAATGAAAATAAATAAATTTTACCATTAAGTCCCTTTCTATTTGCGCTTAGAATCGTCGACTTCAATTTCATACAACGCGCATATCTCTGGGAGGGAACACTTTTGGGGCATGGGATCGGTCTCATTCGATGCTCAGATGTTGTCCACATCAAAAAACAAAAAAGTGAAAATTGATTTTTTTTTACCCTTAGGTCCCTTTCTCTATGCGCTGTCACATATGTAGATATTTAAATTTTTATATATCCTGAACACGTGCGTTCATTAATAAAATACTTTATTTGTACATATCCACATGTATACGAGTATGTATGTAGGTATATAAAATAATTTTGAGTTCTTAGAACAAACAACTTAATATTCTTCTTTCAATAGGTTTGCTGGCACATTGTTGCTGTTTTCGTAGATAGAAACAACAACAATTAACTGATAATTCTTCTTCCAATACAGTTGGTAGCATATTGTTGTTGTTGTTGTTGTTTTAATGCAGCATACACACAATCTTATGGAAGCTTATATTTACATATACAAGCTTATGTTTATACCCTCTAGTCAACCTAGAACCATATGTCTCTATGTCAATACTCTTTCTCCGACGACAATTGCACTAGTTCAAATGTCGACAACTTTCCTTTTATGCGCGAGTAGAGATACGTTAGAGACGACAGTTCTAGTGTATTTCTGGTGATATTGTCAATGAACGCGTCAATAGTTTGTTTTTCTTTTTTATTATGTTGTGCAATAATATTAAATAAATATTTGTAGACGAGGATCACTAAAATTTACGAGTGAATTTTCGGTTCAAATATCTCCATATGGTCGTAAAAGAACTACCTTCTCAATAGTGCTAAGTCTACTGATAGATTTTAAATGACAACCCTATGTTATTTGTTAATAGGCATTTGCATTGGCTGGGGTACACCTATTCAGTAGTACCATTGACAGTGTCACTAGAAAATCACTATAAGTTTACTATTGACAACGAGAGAGGATATATCGATATTGTTGACTAGAGCCCCTAAAATTTACTAGTGAATCTTTGGTGCCAATGTCTCCATGGGGTCCTGAAAGAACTACTAAGTCAGTAGTGCTATAGTCTAGTGGTGGATTTTCAATGACAAGCTAATGTTAAATGTCAATACATGATACCATTGGCTGGGGTACACCTGGTCAGTAGTTCTACTGACAACGTCACTAGTAAATCACCACAATTTCACTATTCGCACTTTCTGCAGGGTACCTATGGTTTTTTTCTTAACACTACACATTCTGTGCAAAAACATTCCTATACATACATGCACACGAATAAGAATGTTCCACGCAAAACCAAGATAATGCCTATGTAGTGGTGACAAAAAGGGGTTTTATAGGAAACAATGTTTAAAAAGAAAATGTTTATATACAGTGAATATAAACCAAAAGTAGGCAAGCCTCATTAGCTGAGTAACTAGTGAAGTTAATAAGAAATTTGTATATTCTTGGTTCTATGAACGGTACTTTTTCGTATTTTTGATGTGTAAACATCTATACGCTAGGGGGTAAAAATCTTTTTCACAATACAATCACAAATTTTGAGTGAGATGCACACCGCGTTGTCAAATCGGTGTGAGCTACATATGAGTGTATTAGTGTTTGAAAGAAGCAATACAAACTTATTTAAAATCTTCTAAATACATAGGAATTTGCTTGTTTTTGTTTGTTTTATTTAACTTGATAATTGCTTTATTAGTGTTCCGTACACCAAAGGTGAAAATGAACCCCTATTGTTTTCGCTACGCTGTCCGCCCGTCTGTCACAGGGTATTTTGTCGAGAACCGTAAGAGCTACGGACCTGAAATTTGCATACAGTGTGTAGACATTAGGCCGCTACAACAAGAAATACATAAGAGTTAAAAATTAAAGGGTGTTGCAAAACGAGCAACGAAAAATTTTAAAAACCCATGTAATATACATACAATTGTATGAAATTTGTAAAGTTACTGTATTTTTATACAGACTACAACAATTAACACTAAATTGAAAAAATTTAAATTTAAAGGGTGTTCCATCAGTTAATGCAATTTTGACTTTGCAATTTTGACAACTTGCTGTATCTTGGAAACCGTAAGAACAAAACTCTTGAAATTCTCAAAAACGGTAAAACTAAAATATCAAGAAATTATAAAATTGCCAAATCTAAAAAAAATCGCCAAAAACAGAAAAAATCGCCAAAACGAAAAAAAGCACCAAATTCAAAAAATTTCTAGGACTAAAATAAATCGCGAAAAACCGGAAAAATCGCCAAAATGGAAATAACCCTTAAACAAAAAAATCGCCAAAATGAAAAAATCGCCATAATAAAAAAAAACAAAAACAGAAAAAAAATCGCCAAAAAGAAAAAAAATCTCGGAATGGAAAAACTTCAAAAACAGAAAAAAATCGCAAAATGAAAAAAAAATCGCCAAAATGAAAAAAATTGCGAAAATGAAAAAAAAACGCCAAAAAGAGAAAAAAAACGCCAAAACAAGAAAAAAGCGACAAAACTGAAAAAATCGTTTAAAATGAAAAAAACTTTACAAAAGGACACATCAAAAAAATGCTCAAAACCGAATGTACGGAACCCTTCGTGCGCGAGTCAAAGTCTCACTTTACTGAATTTATTTTAATTGCAATGCGTATACAACAACAAGAACAGCAACAACTAAACGCTGAACAACAGGAATTAAAAAGTAAAAGTAAAGGCATTTACCATAGATAGCACTTAGCACTTTGCATAGCACTTTGCAGTACCACTAAAATTTCAGTAAAAATAATATAAATTTTTTAACCAGTAAATTTTAACCGATTACTAAAATTTTTTTCTACAATTTTTATAAAGTGCCTAAATGATTTATTAAATGATGAGGTGCATTGAATTTTCATTAGTCAGTAATGCCCGTATTCATAATAAAATTCTACCAAGTGGCTAAAAGTTTTTCATACAAAAGTTTCAAAATTTTAATGAAACAAACTTTGCCACTTGCTACAATTTTATTATGAATACGGCCCTACGATTTTACTGGTAATGCAAATTAAATTTCATTATCAGTAAAAATTTACTGAATTTTTTCCGAAATCAGTAAATTAACTGCTTACTTCAATTTTTAATGCAGTACATATACATATATTGCAGTATGACTATTTACTAACTACATAAGTTAAATAAAACAAACAAAAACCAGGATATTCCTAAGTATTTACAATATTGAAAGTTTTGATACTTTTAATTAATTAATTAAAAATATATACTAAAAGCATAAGTACTTCCGACTTAAGAAAATTTTCATTGCTAGATATTTAAATATCACAACCTCTGTGATCGGACTCATATTGCTTTTTTTTTTAAATGGATGATAAAATTATATATATAGAAAATGCAAGAACCGATTCTTTATTTTTGCTGATTTTCAATACCAATAATGCCATGACAGCTGCGGCCGTTTCAGTCCAACTCCGAGCTCTATAACTTTTTTTGGAAGCTTCAGAAAATTACTTTCAAGCTATCCGTACATGCAGACGGACAGACGGACATGTCTTTTTTTATCTCCTCTTCATAAGGATCCAGAATAACTAACTTTATGTGGCCGCAAATGAATATTGAAGAAATTACAAAAATCTGGACAAACCAGAGAGTGCCTTGTAGTATATGTAATACGTACTTACGCTAAAGCCTAAAGTATACCATTAAGTGAAATTTACTGTCTGTGAACCAAAGAGATTCATACTCTATTAAAAAAAGTATTGTAGGGAATTATTAACCCTTATTACAGTTTTCGTTGTCGATGTCACTTTAACACAATACTAAAAATTGGGGTTTGTGTGTACCCTTTGTCGAAAAAAACTGGTTCCTGTTAGCAGGTTTATGCTATTTTGTAGACCTTGGGGAGCGGAATTAGATTGTCAGTAGCATAAAATTGTTTGCGAGAGCGGGTAAAAAGCTTAAATTTTTTGGTATTGTGTTAAATAGATAGCTGCATGAACATAAAAAAGCATGTTTGAAGATGATCGGGTCGTTTTTTTGTATCATACTTCCCTGCAAATAAGATTGGAGTACGTGGTCCAATCTAGATGAAACAGACTAGTTACATCATGGTCCCATGTAATGCAGTCATGGATCATGTCGTTTTCATACAAGCAATCACCCTGCAGATAATGCGATTATATATGAAAAAAGGTGGTCGATTTAACATTGCGATGTCCTAGGTTTGGACCACATGGTCCAACTTTGCATTACATCGGACTAACCCAAAAACTACTGCATATGGAATAGTTATAGACTACTCGCATGCAAGTTGTGAGTGCCTAAGAACAACGATCATATTCGTTTAAACACGATTACTTATCGTACAGAATTGATTGCTTGTATGAAAACGACATGATCCATGACTGCATTACATGGGACCATGATGTACAAAAAATTAATAGCATACATACTCATAGTTTTAATTTTGGTATTTTGGAATAAATTTTTCTTACCAAGTATTGATTTCCTTTTAAATGTTCTTTAAACTCAATACAATTTAAATTATAGGCCCTTATTATGAGCAACTTTCGATCTTCGACTGTAGTCGAAAGTATTGGTCGAACGAATTTTCATTTGGTATTATGACGAGCATTCGATAACGAACGTCGTTATTGTTAATAAAATCAACAATAAAACAGCTTAAAATTTGTATTTGTGTACTTAAAAATAAAGATTGTTCTACACTTAGATTTCTTAACAATTTTGCATATTAAAATACTTCATCGAAAGCTAAATTCTGTTCGATAGGAAATTCGTTGCTCAGCGAAATTTTCGATGCTCATAATATGAATTGAACATTCGATTTTCGATGTTCGATGCCCAGCAAAGATCGAAAATCGAATGCAACTCATAATAGGGCCTATAGTTTATTTTAGTGATTAAAAGCGCTTTGATGGTATCCTTCTTTATTTAAGTTTTTTCACTGGTCCATGTATTATTTAAAACAGAAAATACTCTTTCTGCTGGGGTATTGGAACCAGATGTGCGATTGCTTTACGTGAGTACCTGCCATTACGGCCTAATCTCACGTGTGCCAAAGCACTAGGTGTGGGTTAGACGCCAGACCAACGCCCCCATGCATCCTTTTAGAATGAACCTATGGCCCACTCCATAAGGCACATAGGTTGCAATCTTTGAATATAGTTATCCCTGTACTATATTCAATTATCTTGCTGAGGTAATTTGAGCTATCTAAACTCTGCTACTATGTCCGTGCCCATAGCAGCTTCTGTTGAATAGCAACAGCACCTAGAATAGTGTCTGGCTGACCGCGTCAGACCAACCACTATCATTGATTTAACACTGGGAAGCCAAGACTATTCTCCCAGCGTTTTTGGTAGCAACCACAGTCACCACGATAATTCTCCGGCTTCCATGCTAAAGTGTTGTGTATACACCTATAGCGAGGTCCCCAAGAGAATTCCTCAATCATTGCCGGCACAGTACGGCCACCATTCCGAGAAGAATGCAAGCTCGCCGCCAGACATTAGTGCCTACTACAGTCAGCATCATCCCTTTAACCCTGTAGGGTAGGACGAAGTCAACTAACTTCAGCACAACATTCTGACGACCGCAATACACTCGACTCCAAGTAAGCTCAACTGTCGGGCAACCGGCACCCGTGGTACCAGAAGTAGCCTCTGGTTAGACCTCGAAGTTCCACCACAAGGGCTTCACCTCTATCGTCTTTTGAACTCAGGGGTAAATTTAGGTGACGCTGCACCTAACTGACATCAACAGGACCTGTCTTCCTTTTGTTATATATATGTGCACATCCTTTGCTCTGATTGTGTTCAGAGATCGTGAAGTAACACATAAGTTCTATGGGTAATGTACCAAACGTACGTCAATGGAAAAAGCCACATCACCCCAGCTGGGGCCCCGGGGTTGCCACACCCGTAGTCTATAAATAGACTCCCTGGGGGGGGGCATTGGAACCAGATAAAAATTAACTGAGTTTATATATTTATGATTTTAACAGCCTAAAGTTCGAATCGCTTTTTAAGCCAAATTATATGTGATAATTATTAATGAACAAATAACACCAAAGTTAGTTGCAAATATTCTGACAACACATAGTTGAACGGAACAGCCAGCCGTTTTCGAAGGCCACTAAACCTTCATCATCAGCGTTCTTTTGTGTTTGGTCCACTGTGTGTGGTATCAGTTGATGTAGGTTTCTGGTTTATATACTTAGCATTATTGCAAATGGAATATGTGAATTGTTTTGATTCATCGTATTTCAATTTGCTGAAAGCTTTTTTTGTATTGTAAGCTCTATTTTACCATCTCTATATTTACAACAGTCTTACCATTGTCGTTTGTTCTTTTACTACTTATACACATGTTAGTTAATTTGCTTATTTTTGTCCTACTTAAGACAAACTTTTTTAGTTTGTTACTATTAAGTATATTTTTATTTTAATTTTTGCCACAAGCCCATGGCTATTAATTTTAGTTAATATTAATTATTATTCGAACTCCATTTGTTTCTATATTTATGATTTTATCCGGCTAAAGTTCGTATCGCTTTTTAAGCCAAATTACATGTGATAATTATTAATGAACAAATAACACCAAAGTTAGTTGTAAATATTCTGACAACACATAGTTGAACGGAACAGCCAGCCATTTTCGAAGGCCACTAAACCTTCATCATCAGCGTTCTTTGTGTTTGGTCCACTGTGTGTGGTATCAGTTGATGTAGGTTTCTGGTTTATATACTTAGCATTATTGCAAATGGAATATGTGAATTGTTTTGATTCATCCTATTTCAATTTGCTGAAAGCTTTTTTTGTATTGTAAGCTATATTTTACTATCTCTATATTTACAACAGTCTTACCATTGTCGTTTGTTCTCTTACTACTTATACACATGTTAGTTAATTTGCATATTTTTGTTCTACTTAAGACAAACTTTTTTGGTTTGTTACTATTAAGTATAGTTTTATTTTAATTTTTGCCACAAGCCCATGGCTATTAATTTTAGTTAATTTTAATTATTATTCGAACTCCATTTGTTTCTATATTTATGATTTTAACAGGCTAAAGTTCGTATCGCTTCTGAGTTTGACAACTTTCAACCTATTTTCGAAACTTATGCCTCTTTATTCAAAATGTTTAAACATTTTTACCCACCGCTCTTCTGCAGAATTTTGGTTCTCCTTCTATTCCTTTAATTTTTCTAATCTTTTGGCAATAGTTAATTCATCAAATAATTCGGTGTCATTTATGTTTAACTCATTTCTTTTATCCATAATGAAAACAAAACTGGATTTAACATCTTTCCACGAAGGAGTTCCAACTTCTTAGTGGGCAGTATCCAATTGATTTAAGTATTCCATACAATCTGCATAAAATCGGCTTGCAACAGCTTTAAACTAATCCATATGAATAACATTTTTCTGGCTTAGCTCAATTTCGATTTTTTTTAACGGCAATAGGCAAAAATATTTCTTAATAATGAGAGAGACCTAAGTCATACATATTTTTGGGACGCAATCTGCGTTATAATGAACATGAAATAAAGTAGCTTGACAATGAACGAAGAAAGGCCAGGCTCCTAAGGCGGGATCGTCAAAAATAAGATTTAAAAATAAGATGTCAGTAACACAGACAAATTTCAAATTCACGCTCTCAAGGGAAAAAAGCAATGTGTGACCGATCACAGGGGAGATGTGTAAACATCTACCCAGCAAAAAAAGAAGTAGAAAAAGCACCACATCTACTGAATCGAACCACTTCAAATTAAGGTAAAAAACCAATGAATTTTACATTTACGTGTGATTGGAAGGAAGCGGTTTGCTTTTGACATTTTTTAAACTCAATAATAATCATGTTTTTGATTCTATAAAAATTCAAAATTCAGGAGTAAAAACAATTCACTTGAAAAAAGTAGTTAAAAATTGCTTTTATTCACTTGTATATGGTTTGAAAAGAAAAAAAAAGGTTAAATTATTTAAATTTTTGTTATTTTATTCCATTGTTATTTTTAATAATGCATATTTTTTGATTTGAAAAGCCTTAAATGTAATAAAAAAAAAACATTTGTATTTGGCTTGAGCCAAAAAGCAATTACTCTGCTTAAAGCAAAGTAGTGATTTAAAATTCTATTTGATATGTGGTTAAAAATAACTTCTTTAACATCTAAAAATATGCATTAGATACTTTCGAAGTAATTTAAAAGTGGTACGTAAGGAAGTATTCCATTTATTTTTTGGTGGGTAGTAATGAACAATTTTTTTTAAGGTTGGAAGTACTTATGCTTTTAGTATATTTTTTTAATTAATTAATTAAAAGTATCAAAACTTTCAATATTGTAAAAACTTAGGAATTTGCTGGTTTTTGTTTATTTTTTTAACTTATTTAGTTAGTAAATGGGAACACTGCAGTATATGTATATGTACTGCATTAAAAATTGCAGTAAGCAGTAAATTTACTGATTACTGAAAAAATTTACTAAGTTTTTACTGATAATGAAATTTAATTTGGATTACCAGTAAAATCGTAGATCCGTATTCATAATAAAATTGTAGCAATTGGCAAAGTTTTTTTCAGTCAAATTTTGAAATTTTTGTATGAAAAAAATTAAGCCACTTGGTAGAACTTCATTATGAATACAAGCATTACTGATTACTGAAACTTCAATGCACCTCATCATATAATAAATCATTTAGGCACTTTATAAAAATTGCAAGAAACAATTTTAGCAATCAGTAAAAATTTACTGGTTAAACAATTATTTTTACTGAAATTTTAGTAGTACTTCAAAGTGCCCATCTATGGTAAATGCCTTGAGTACAAATAATTAATATTGGCTCATGGTAACTAAAATAAGATATATAAATTTTTGACTCTACTGTATTTAAAAATCTATGGAAAACTGCATCTATAGTAGTGGAATTATTAGTTATGGGAGTTTGTGGAGAATTGCTTATATGCAAGTGGAAAATGTCAAATAACAATTTTGATAAAGCTTGCGACTGTGGGTTTGCAAAATTTGTATTAAAATCTCCACCCATAATAATTGACATGAGAAGGAGATTGATACCCAATTGTCGTGCACCACTTTAGTGTAAAGCAACAGTAAGTAATGAAGATATGTTATAATATAATATTATAAGTTCCTTATAAAGACTGCCATATATCTTTTAAACAAATATTTGACACTTCAAACTCTCTTTTATTTAAAAGGTTATATATATTTTATTTATTTTATATATTTCAACTTTTTAACAAAATTATCCCCACTGGCAACACTATTACACTTCAGAAGCAATTTCTATTAAAATTAACTCCTGAAGGTATGGTTTAAAATTCGGATGAGTTATTTCTATGCAGCTGTTAAGTTTCTTTGTACTTCTTGTTCGTATGATTACACTAATACAATCATACATAGCTCACACTGATGTGATCCCAGTGGTAATTTGAGTTAACTCAGAGCTAGTTAATTATCAGCCAAAAATTAGTCAGAGGTGCTTAAAATCAGCACTCATTCTGCATGTTAAAAGTCATAATATTTAACATTGAGTGACCGCAGGACGAGTGCATCAGTTTTGAACTAACCATGAGGTAGCTCATTATGAGTTAGCTTAGGCCAAATAAAAAAAAAATTAAAATAAAGTGTTATTTTTAGTTAATTATGATTTAGCTTATTATTTATTTATTAACATTTTTTAGTCAGCTTAAAGTTTAAACAATTTTAAATTTTTTTTTTAAGAAATGAGAACGGGCATCGAACCGTGATCACTTTGCTTGTCAGCCATCATACTTACCACTTTGCCTTCGCGCCATATAAAATATAAACGGCACAGAGTTATTATAAACATGAATTTTATGCTGGCATCTTCTCTCTGAACTTTAACTGTATCAGCTTTGAGTTAGCTAAAAGTTAGCTCAAAGCTTATCGAAGAAGTTAGTTGTACAAAAACAACTCACTAATCTCTGCATCAGTTTTGAGTTAGCTTAAAGTTAGTTCAATACTTATCGGGAAGAAGACAGTTGTGCAAAAAACAACTGACTCACATCTGTATCATTTATGAATTAGTTCAGAAGCTAGTTGTAAACGAGTTATTAAGAAGTCACCCATATTTTGAGCTAGCTAATAAAAATCCGACTGGGATCTTACTCAAAATTTGTGATTGTATTGTGAAAAAGATTTTTACCCCCTAGCGTATAGATGTTTACACATCAAAAAATTAAGGAAACCAAACTCATGTTGTTGCTGTATTTTTGTGGAACTGCGGTATTTGCATAGTTAATATATTAAACCCTTTTAGTATATAGGAATTGCTTGTTGACCCATAAAGCAATTAAAATATATAACGATAGATAACGGCGAATTCACCACTAGGGGCGCTGTAAGCAGTAAAGGTTTGTATATTCGCTAAATACTGGTGTAAGAGTTGCCGTATGTTGGTGAAAAGGGGTAAAAGGAGTGTGTATTTGCTAAATAGTGGTATGAGTGTTGCCATAGTGAGATGAAAAGAGTGTGTAAAAGGATAGTGAATTAGGTAAATGGAGTATATTTACGTCATATGGCAGCGCTGTAAAGAGGTAAAATGTGTGTGAGTTGGCTAAGTCTTGATCAATGTGGCTGAGCTTACCCCAAAAGCAATTAAGTTTATCTTAATGGGTTTTGGGTGAGTATCTGTGTGGTAGATAAGTCTAGGTGGCAGTAGTGGATAAATAATACTGTTTGTGAGTTGACTAAGTATTGATCAATGAGTTTTGGCTTAACTAGAGGCAAAATAAGTTTATCTAAATGGGAGTTGGATGAGTAGTTGTGTGGTAGATAAATCTAGGTGGCAGTAGTGGAGAAAGGAGAAAATAATAACGGTTTATGAGTGGGTTAAGTCTTGATCAATGAGGCTTGGCTTATGGTGGTGAACACTAATAGCCTGTCTTGCGATGTCACCAGAAATCGTTCGATCGAATACTTGTATTGCAAACAACGACAAATTTTCTAATGTTATTGTTGTATGCAATACAAGTATTGGATCGAACGCTTTCTGGAGACATCATAAGACAGGTCGTAAATGGAGTTGGGAATTGTATTTAACGCCTGAAAGTATGCACGCATGAATTTTAGTTGAAACTGAATAGGTGTTTTGTGTTGTTATACACGAGAACTGTAGCACAAAAAGATTAGAAATTTTTTTCATATTTTTTTCGAATGTTTTGAGAATGGTAACGGCTAGCAATAGGTTGTTTTGTATGTAGACAGGAAAGATTGAAAAAAAAGTATTTGATGATTTGGGGAAAATATGTACATACATATGTATGTTAGTTAGTTAGTAAAGGCACATGTCATGCGTTCGTATAAAATTTCTAATTGATATTTTTGTTTAATTATTTCCATATGTAAATTCTATAAATGTAAAATGTAAGATCTGTAAATGCATAAAAATGAGACGAATTACTAGATTTGTGAGTGCATGTGCGAATAGAGAATATGCTAATAAGGGTTAGGATATTATAAGTAAACGATCGTGAGTGGAATAGGAAAGGGTTTAAAATGTAGTGAATTTGGTCAGCGTTACAAGTGTATGCATGTATGTATGTGGAGTGAGGAAACAAATGCAATGGTTATGTGCATTAGCTTATCTATTGATATTTTGTTTGTATTACGTTGTTGTTATTGTTGTTGTTGATGATTTTGTTTTTTGGTATAAATGTCGAATCGTGGAACATTTTAAACTTAGTCAGTCAAGTTTCGTTCATGGATTTCATTGATCGTCGTTATTAAAGTGAAAAAAGAAGTGTAACCAAATTGTAAATAAAGAACAAAGCCTTCAATATATTAAATAAATAAATAAATATAACATACATATATACATAATAAAAGGAAAATATTTAAAAAAAATGAGTTTCAAGTGCAGTGTTTGCTCAAATGCATACTCACGTATGCTTAAGTTAAAAAACCATTTACTGATACATAGGCCCTGTAGATATTGCGGCCATGTATCTCTTACCGCATTTGAGAACAATGAACATGCTAAGCTCCATGAGTGCCAACAGGAGCAACAGCAGGAACCTCCATGCACATCTACAGAAGCAGCAAAACGAAAGATCGTTGATGATTACAAAATATTAAAAATGCAGCGGCTTGAAGGGGGATCCCTGCTAAGATGTGAGCCTTGTAATATGCAGATAAGCTGTAGCAAATGGTTCAACTACTGCGGAAAAGATTACCATAGAAGTAATCTAAATAAATCGCTTGGAAACAAGATTGTGTTAAGTAAAAGTGCGTTTAAGTGTCGCATTCAAACCTACCGCTTCCCCAAAGGTGACAATGAGCTATGTGTCGAACAATACTTAAGAGATGGAAGCGTAATGTTTGAGAAATTGCTAAACTGTAGCTTAGCTGTACACTTTATAGTGAAATTCAACTTAAAATTGACAGCTCGCTACAAGTTACCAGCGAATCCTACATTGCCAGAGGACGATATGTTTCATATAACGGAAATGGTTCGTTTGACGAGAGCGGATGATATAGGTGATATGTTGAAGACTCAGATAGAATCAATAAGAACAAAGATGTCTGAGTTCCAAGAGCGAGATTCTGGATGGACTTTAATCCAAATAAAATGGTTGGATTTAAGCATCAGTAAATCGTCACTAATTCTAGGATCTCTGCACGTAAAAACACCTGTGGAGCTAGAAAAGAAGAAAGCTTGCATCAACATAAAAAATAATGACATATATTGTTTTAAGTGGTGTGTGATAGCAGCTTTCTATACTGCACACAACATGCACCTGCCATCAACGTATAGAACAGGAAACATATCTGCTACAAACATTACGCTGGAATGCGGTAGGATTTTGAATTTCGAGGGTATGACATTTCCAAACGATGTCAAGGATATAAAAGTTTTTGAGAGAAAAAACCCTGACATTAGCATAAATGTTTTCGGTTATGACAACAACCTCAAAAAAGTGGTTGGACCATTTTACATCACAAAATCAGAAAAAGAGTTCCACATAAATTTGTTATTATTGGAAAGCCTATGTGGTGAAAATTATCACTACATTTTAATAAAAAATATTTCAAGCTATTTATTTATAATTTTTATTATTATTATTATTATTATTATTATTATTATTATTATTATTATTATTATTATTATTATTATTATTATTATTATTATTATTATTATTATTATTATTATTATTATTATTATTATTATTATTATTATTATTATTATTATTATTATTATTATTATTATTATTATTATTATTATTATTATTATTATTATTATTATTATTATTATTATTATTATTATTATTATTATTATTATTATTATTATTATTATTATTATTATTATTATTATTATTATTATTATTATTATTATTATTATTATTATTATTATTATTATTATTATTATCATTATTATTATTATTATTATTATTATTATTATTATTTTTATTATTACATATGCATGAATTATTAATTTATTATAATTACAACTGTTAATTACTTAATATGTTTCTCTTTTAGATTACTATCAGCACAAATTTCGTGCCATAATAGCATAAGCACCCTCATCTGCAATGCGTGCCTATTCCACACAAATTCAGCGGAGGTCACGGCAGTGCATCGAAGCAAGGAGTGTGGCAAATGTGTTGTGAGGATGCCAGAAACTCACAAGGCGACGTTAAAATTCTCCAACTTCCGAAACCAGAAGGATGTTCCGTTCATAATCTATGCAGATTTTGAATGTATATTGGATAATGTAAGTGATAATGAGCATTCGTTTATTAAGAAGCACATACCATGTGCTTATGTATTTTATATTAAGTGAAGTTTTAATGATAGTTTAGATAGGTATACAATTTTTGTGAATAGAGATAGTAACGTAAATGTAGGTGCACATTTTGTGAATAGTATAATTATCGAATGTAGAGATATTTACAAAAAACGTTTTGAAAATATTTTACCAATGTCCCCCTTAACTCCTTTAGAAGAAGAACTTTTTGAAAGTGCTAGAGGTTGCCATATTTGCGGTAAGGTCTTAGGCAATGAATTAACAGTAAAAGATCACTGTCATTTTTCAGGAAAATATAGAGGGGCAGCACACAACTCGTGTAATTTAAATTATAAAGTGTCAAAGTTTATACCAATTTTATTTCACAACTTCTCCTCGTACGATTGTCACTTATTCGTAAAAGAATTGTTAAATGTGAAAGGAAATACAAACGTAATACCTTTGACTAAGGAACGTTATATTTCTTTATCTCATACGATTGAGGTATATAGCTCCGAAGAACTTGACATTGGAAAAAAGCAGAAACATATTGAGTTAAGGTCTCTAGATTCTTTCAGGTTTATGGCATCTAGTTTAGATACTTTAGCTGGAAATTTATCTGATATAGATTTAAAAACAGTTAAAAGGTTTTTCCCATAACTAGATAAGTTTAATCTCATGAAGCGAAAAGGTACTTTTCCATATGAGTATGTTAATACATATTCCAAATTGGATGATGACAAACTCCCTGGAATTAATGAATTTTTTTCTCAATTGAATAATAAAAAATGTTCAGAAGAAGACTATTCACATGCACAAAAAGTATGGGAAACATTTAGCTGTAGAACCATACGTGATTACATGAGTTTGTATATTAAAACTGATGTTCTTTTGCTGACAGATATTTTTGAAAACTTTCGAAAAGTTTGCAAAAGAATACATTGTCTTGATCCACCTCATTATTATACACTCCCAGGTCTGTCTTGGGATGCAATGTTGAAGCATACAAAAATTGAGTTAGAACTTCTAACAGATCTGGAAATGTATAATTTCATCAAACGTGGCATTCGAGGTGGTCTTACACAGTGCTGTAAAAGACATAGTAAGGCAAATCATAAGTATCTGAGCACTTATGATAAAACGAAACCCTCTGAGTATATTTTATACCTAGATGCAAATAACCTTTACGGTTGGGCTATGTCTGAATATCTTCCGTCGGGTGGTTTTTCATGGACAAATGAGTTTATTCACCCACATGACATTCCATCTAATTCGGAAATAGGTTATATATATATATGAAGTTGACCTAGTTTAGCCTTCTGATTGTCATGATCGCCACAATGACTTACCATTTTGTGCCGAAAAGAAAATAATTGGCGGAAGTAAGCATGAAAAATTAGTAGCCGATCTTTCAAATAAAAAGAGGTATATAATACATTATAAAACCTTGGAACAATGTTTGAGTAATGGTGTAGTTTTGGAAAAAGTTTACCGCATTCTTCAATTCAAACAAAGACCATGGATAAAATCATATATTGATTTAAATACACAGTATATAGCCAGAGCTAATAATTCATTCGAAAAGGACTTTTTCAAATTATTAAATAATGCTGTGTGTTAAATTAAACTATTTAACAGGTTGAATGTTTGTAAGACACTGTTTTATTTTTAAAATATTTCTGCTTAAATACTAACGATGAAAATTTCAAATCTAATATAGAACTCGTTTCTTATCTTATGAAAGCAATTCATATATTTTTCAGGGTTATTTTCATATTATTTTTGAATATTTATAACTAGCCTAAGTAAATACAAAACATACACAAGAATAAAATATTACAGTTCTAAAATTGGTAGAGATAAAACTATTTGATCTCTTGAATATTTATAACTAGCCTAAGTAAATACAAAACATTCATTAGTTTGATCATTAGTTTAAGTAACACAAGAAATTGGTGGAGATAAAACTATGCTTAAGCATGTGTGCATATAATGTGTATCATAAAATGTATGTAGCCTAAACAAATAAGATGTGTATAGACTGATAAAATAAAACCTAAACGAAATTATATTTGTAAACCGAAATTTAGACTTAGCACTTAGAACGAAACTTATTTTTATTTCTATGAACTAAAAGAATCTTAAAATTATGTTCAATTACATTTGAACACTGTGTATGGCAAAACCATGGAAAATGTCGGAGTCGTACTAACCGCAACCATTTAGGTATAGGAGAACTGATATCCAAACCGAATTTTCACAGCATATCACAATTTACGGACTCAATGTGGGCTATACAAATGAATAAAACTTTAACATATACTAAGCCCATTTATTTAGGTTTCAGTATATTAGAACTATCAAAGTGGAAAATGTACGATTTCCACTATAGTTACATGAAACCGAAATATGAGGAGAAAGTAAATTTAAACTATATGGATACAGACTCCTTTATCTATTCTATTCAAACAGATGATTTTTATAGTGACATAAGGGATGACTTGAAAGATCGGTTTGACACTTCGTCATACGCAGAAAATAACCCTTTTTATTTCCCGCTCTTAAATAAGAAGGTATTAGATATGATGAAGGATGAAACAGAGGGGAAGTTTATAACCGAATTTGTTGGACTAGCACCAAAAGTTTATTCATACACCGCTAAATGTGGTGAAAATATTAATAAGGCAAAGGGGGTTAAGAAGTGCATTGTAAATAATTATACTCTAGATGTATATAAAAATGTTTTATTTACGAAACAAAAAATTACAACATGTACGCAACCATTTACGTCAAAATTGCATACTATTTTAACCAAAGAAACAAATAAAGTAGCCTTAAGTTGTAAAGATACAAAACGTAGAATAAGCAATAATAATATTAAGACATATGCGTGGCACCATTACTAATTAGAAAGCGGTAATGGTGAAGTATTGTTTTAAGTGGTGTGTGATAGCAGCTTTCTATACTGCACACAACATGCACCTGCCATCAACGTATAGAACAGGAAACATATCTGCTACAAACATTACGCTGGAATGCGGTAGGATTTTGAATTTCGAGGGTATGACATTTCCAAACGATGTCAAGGATATAAAAGTTTTTGAGAGAAAAAACCCTGACATTAGCATAAATGTTTTCGGTTATGACAACAACCTCAAAAAAGTGGTTGGACCATTTTACATCACAAAATCAGAAAAAGAGTTCCACATAAATTTGTTATTATTGGAAAGCCTATGTGGTGAAAATTATCACTACATTTTAATAAAAAATATTTCAAGCTATTTATTTATAATTTTTATTATTATTATTATTATTATTATTATTATTATTATTATTATTATTATTATTATTATTATTATTATTATTATTATTATTATTATTATTATTATTATTATTATTATTATTATTATTATTATTATTATTATTATTATTATTATTATTATTATTATTATTATTATTATTATTATTATTATTATTATTATTATTATGATTATTATTATTATTATTATTATTATTATTATTATTATTATTATTATTATTATTATTATTATTATTATTATTATTATTATTATTATTATTATTATTATTATTATTATTATTATTATTATTATTATTATTATTATTATTATTATTATTATTATTATTATTATTATTATTATTATTATCATTATTATTATTATTATTATTATTATTATTATTATTATTATTATTATTTTTATTATTACATATGCATGAATTATTAATTTATTATAATTACAACTGTTAATTACTTAGTATGTTTCTCTTTTAGATTACTATCAGCACAAATTTCGTGCCATAATAGCATAAGCACCCTCATCTGCAATGCGTGCCTATTCCACACAAATTCAGCGGAGGTCACGGCAGTGCATCGAAGCAAGGAGTGTGGCAAATGTGTTGTGAGGATGCCAGAAACTCACAAGGCGACGTTAAAATTCACCAACTTCCGAAACCAGAAGGATGTTCCGTTCATAATCTATGCAGATTTTGAATGTATATTGGATAATGTAAGTGATAATGAGCATTCGTTTATTAAGAAGCACATACCATGTGCTTATGTATTTTATATTAAGTGAAGTTTTAATGATAGTTTAGATAGGTATACAATTTTTGTGAATAGAGATAGTAACGTAAATATAGGTGCACATTTTGTGAATAGTATAATTATCGAATGTAGAGATATTTACAAAAAACGTTTTGAAAATATTTTACCAATGTCCCCCTTAACTCCTTTATAAGAAGAACTTTTTGAAAGTGCTAGAGGTTGCCATATTTGCGGTAAGGTCTTAGGCAATGAATTAACAGTAAAAGATCACTGTCATTTTTCAGGAAAATATAGAGGGGCAGCACACAACTCGCGTAATTTAAATTATAAAGTGTCAAAGTTTATACCAATTTTATTTCACAACTTCTCCTCGTACGATTGTCACTTATTCGTAAAAGAATTGTTAAATGTGAAAGGAAATACAAACGTAATACCTTTGACTAAGGAACGTTATATTTCTTTATCTCATACGATTGAGGTATATAGCTCCGAAGAACTTGACATTGGAAAAAAGCAGAAACATATTGAGTTAAGGTCTCTAGATTCTTTCAGGTTTATGGCATCTAGTTTAGATACTTTAGCTGGAAATTTATCTGATATAGATTTAAAAACAGTTAAAAGGTTTTTCCCATAACTAGATAAGTTTAATCTCATGAAGCGAAAAGGTACTTTTCCATATGAGTATGTTAATACATATTCCAAATTGGATGATGACAAACTCCCTGGAATTAATGAATTTTTTTCTCAATTGAATAATAAAAAATGTTCAGAAGAAGACTATTCACATGCACAAAAAGTATGGGAAACATTTAGCTGTAGAACCATACGTGATTACATGAGTTTGTATATTAAAACTGATGTTCTTTTGCTGACAGATATTTTTGAAAACTTTCGAAAAGTTTGCAAAAGAATACATTGTCTTGATCCACCTCATTATTATACACTCCCAGGTCTGTCTTGGGATGCAATGTTGAAGCATACAAAAATTGAGTTAGAACTTCTAACAGATCTGGAAATGTATAATTTCATCAAACGTGGCATTCGAGGTGGTCTTACACAGTGCTGTAAAAGACATAGTAAGGCAAATCATAAGTATCTGAGCACTTATGATAAAACGAAACCCTCTGAGTATATTTTATACCTAGATGCAAATAACCTTTACGGTTGGGCTATGTCTGAATATCTTCCGTCGGGTGGTTTTTCATGGACAAATGAGTTTATTCACCCACATGACATTCCATCTAATTCGGAAATAGGTTATATATATATATGAAGTTGACCTAGTTTAGCCTTCTGATTGTCATGATCGCCACAATGACTTACCATTTTGTGCCGAAAAGAAAATAATTGGCGGAAGTAAGCATGAAAAATTAGTAGCCGATCTTTCAAATAAAAAGAGGTATATAATACATTATAAAACCTTGGAACAATGTTTGAGTAATGGTGTAGTTTTGGAAAAAGTTTACCGCATTCTTCAATTCAAACAAAGACCATGGATAAAATCATATATTGATTTAAATACACAGTATATAGCCAGAGCTAATAATTCATTCGAAAAGGATTTTTTCAAATTATTAAATAATGCTGTGTGTTAAATTAAACTATTTAACAGGTTGAATGTTTGTAAGACACTGTTTTATTTTTAAAATATTTCTGCTTAAATACTAACGATGAAAATTTCAAATCTAATATAGAACTCGTTTCTTATCTTATGAAAGCAATTCATATATTTTTCAGGGTTATTTTCATATTATTTTTGAATATTTATAACTAGCCTAAGTAAATACAAAACATACACAAAAATAAAATATTACAGTTCTAAAATTGGTAGAGATAAAACTATTTGATCTCTTGAATATTTATAACTAGCCTAAGTAAATACAAAACATTCATTAGTTTGATCATTAGTTTAAGTAACACAAGAAATTGGTGGAGATAAAACTATGCTTAAGCATGTGTGCATATAATGTGTATCATAAAATGTATGTAGCCTAAACAAATAAGATGTGTATAGACTGATAAAATAAAACCTAAACGAAATTATATTTGTAAACCGAAATTTAGACTTAGCACTTAGAACGAAACTTATTTTTATTTCTATGAACTAAAAGAATCTTAAAATTATGTTCAATTACATTTGAACACTGTGTATGGCAAAACCATGGAAAATGTCGGAGTCGTACTAACCGCAACCATTTAGGTATAGGAGAACTGATATCCAAACCGAATTTTCACAGCATATCACAATTTACGGACTCAATGTGGGCTATACAAATGAATAAAACTTTAACATATACTAAGCCCATTTATTTAGGTTTCAGTATATTAGAACTATCAAAGTGGAAAATGTACGATTTCCACTATAGTTACATGAAACCGAAATATGAGGAGAAAGTAAATTTAAACTATATGGATACAGACTCCTTTATCTATTCTATTCAAACAGATGATTTTTATAGTGACATAAGGGATGACTTGAAAGATCGGTTTGACACTTCGTCATACGCAGAAAATAACCCTTTTTATTTCCCGCTCTTAAATAAGAAGGTATTAGATATGATGAAGGATGAAACAGAGGGGAAGTTTATAACCGAATTTGTTGGACTAGCACCAAAAGTTTATTCATACACCGCTAAATGTGGTGAAAATATTAATAAGGCAAAGGGGGTTAAGAAGTGCATTGTAAATAATTATACTCTAGATGTATATAAAAATGTTTTATTTACGAAACAAAAAATTACAACATGTACGCAACCATTTACGTCAAAATTGCATACTATTTTAACCAAAGAAACAAATAAAGTAGCCTTAAGTTGTAAAGATACAAAACGTAGAATAAGCAATAATAATATTAAGACATATGCGTGGCACCATTACTAATTAGAAAGCGGTAATGGTGAAGTAGATTTAGATGGGTTAATTAAAGAAATAGAAAGTAGTAACGCAAATTCAAATGCTTTGAATTTATTAATTAATCAAATAGAAAATTTAGAATAATAAGTGATAATATATGTATCAAATTTAAGGTTTAAGTCATCATATGGATAAGAGTCTGAATTTAAATGTACTTTAATATTTTTTAAGTCTGAGTGAATATATTTATTGTCATTTTCCAAAACTAATATTATAAATCTGGGCCGCTCTCTATTCAGTGATAACTTCACATTCCAATTGTGATTCCTTCCACCAGCAAAAGTGGGATTGAAATAACAATCCCAGCTGCGAAATGAAATAGGTAAAGAAGAGCCACCTTTAATAACCTTCATTATTTGTAGTTTCTTAGAATCTGAAAGTTGAACGTGTGGAGTTCTCCATGTTATGTTTGTAATCGATAAACTTAGAACTGCATTTGCATCTGTTGAATAATATGCATTTGCGTCACTTGAACTTCGTAGTAAAATAAGTTCATGTTTACTATTCAGTATAACTTTATTGAAATCTTCAGCAAATCCCATTAGTAATTTTAAAGGTATGCAAAAATTGAATTTAGATATAGCTAGTTCCTCAGAAACACACCATCCAGCATTTCTCATCATATTGCTTTCAAATTGATTTAATGAAACATAATTCTCGATTGTACTTCATGTTCCCAAGTATCGGGTTCGATCAATTTCAACTCCATTAATTTCATAAAGTATTTCATCAAACAAATATGCCACACAATTATTCTTCAGCCTTACATTTGACGGTTCTTCACCTTTACTATTCTTTATATTTCCCTCTATAAATAAAAAGCTTTCCAAAGGTAGAACATATAAGTCTTGATTTTGTAGGGTAATTCGAATTTCATCATTGTTTTTTAATGACTGAATATATGGTACATAATTATGAAAGTCTTTTTTTGTTATACTCTCGCCCGAGACCGGTTGTTCCAATACGTTAAGTATATCAGACATTTTTGTGTACTTTAAATTTAAGTAGATTTAAGAATCTTTCATTTTCTTCTGTTAACTTCGGTTTTATAGCTTTAACAGTATCTGCAGGAATGTTCAGATTGATATTTCTTCTTGTGGTTTTATTATAAATTATAATTTTTGCCTTGGCCTCAAATGCAACCTTAGCGTTATCTCTTCACCTCTAAAGTTTATTAAACGTCCCTCTTGATCAACAATCCAAATTTTAAGATATGTTATTTCCTTAACGTTTACTGGTAGATAAACTAGATTATTAGGGTTCACGTCTAATTTATAACCTGGAGGAACGTCTAAAGCAAACTCGTGAAGTATATGTGCAGGAGAGTCATTCATGTATGCTCCTTGTATTATATTACATTGAATTTGTATAGCATTAACTTTCAGAATATTTACAAGTTGATTAGATAAATGTACTACTCCTGCCTTTAAAGATTTTTCCGCAAAACCAAGCAATTTACCAATTGATCGCGTTCGATTAAAATAAATTATGTCGTATGAAGAACTTATTTCTATTTGTAATGTATTATTATTCGGTTCAATTATTATGGTTTTATCAAAATTAGTTTTTTATATTGTGTAGTTATGTAATCGACAATGTCTTGCAACTCATAAGACCCTATGGGAATTTCTATAACTGCATCTCCAATATGGAAAAGGTTATTATCGTAGTCTACATTCGGTATAGAATTATATGAATGGAAGTCGATTAGGGAGCATTCATACTCATCCGTTAAAATTATAGGTGGGAAAGAATTTGCTTTTAAAATGGAAGAGTTTCCGCTTAATGCTAATGTTATTGACATGGTGAATGCTCAATTGTAAATGAAATAATAATGCTTTAAAGTAGTTGTTTAATTTATTTGTCGTGTACTTGCTTATTATTATGTTGACTTGGAAAACCTAACCATTTAACATATGCCTTATTTCCTTTAGTTCTCAATACTTTTTCAACCAGAAACGTGTTCGGAAAACGTGTGCTATGTATTTCCCCCTTATAAAAGCCTCCTTTAATTTTATTTCCTTGATAGTCTTCCAACAAAAATGTTATAGGAAAAGTGTTCTGTACCGATCTTATTTTAAATATTTCTGTTGTCCAGTTTGGAGTGTATCCCTTCTCAAAAACATTTTTGTATTTACTAATACGGACGTAATCTCCAACTTTATATCGTGAAGGCTTGAAAATTTTCAAATTACTATATACAGTATTCAAGAGATGCTTTTCATTTTTATGAGTTACTTCATTTGATGCCATTTTTATTTTTCCATGTGTTTTCTTTTTATACTGTTTAATCAAACTTTTATAAATATCAATCCATTTATAAGTTCCGTTGTTACTAAACTCTTTCCACATAATCTCTTTCAAGGTTATATTGAAGCGTTCAACAATTGAAGCTTCCATTACACTATATGTAGAGTAGTGATTAATTGAATATTTTCGCATCAACCCTCCAAACTCTTTATTGAAAAATTCTCTACCATCATTTGTCTGTAAATTTTTAGGAACACGCCCCATAACAAGAATTTTCTTGAATGCATTACAAACTTCTGAGTAGGTTTTAGATTTAATTGCTTCAGCCCACGCATATTTTGGAAATTTATCTATGACAGTTAACATATATTTATAACCATTATTATATGTTCAATAGTTTCCCATTTCTACCAAGTCGGCTTGCCAGAGATCATCAATTCCTTTCATAATAACTCTGCGTCGTAAGAAGTTCTTCCGAGCTCGTGAATGAAGCTCATTAACTACTGCTCTTTTTTCCATTGTATGGTGATATTGTTGTCATTACTTTATATATATCCGTTATTTTTTTATTTAAGCCTTTTATTTCACTTCTTAGCAGTACAACTTCATCACTTATTCCCCTTTTTAAACTCTCTTTCATGTGTCTTATTTGTAAAATCAAATAAGCTTTGTTAACAGCATCAAGTCCATCCAAAGGTGAAGCTAAGTTTATAATCCTTTTATTGTCAATGTTCATTTTATTTCCATCCAGTGTAAAACCAAAATACTTCAAGAGATATTCCTTCGTTACTAGACCTTTGATTAAAATAATGACCGAATTTGTCGACAGTCATACTCTTTGTTTTATCACCTCTACTCAATTATATTTGCTTCTTTCAATTCTTCAATTATTGATACAATTTCATTAGAGTGATTATTATTTCCAAATTGTTCTGATGCTATTAACAGTCTCAATCGATCTACAATTTCATTAGGATTGTCCCAGTATATATAGTTTGGTTAGTTAAGATTTACTCTCATTAAACCTTTACCAATGTGAGTAGTAGCAAATAATTTATTAATTATTTCTTTATACTTGAAACCTCTATTTCCTTTAAGTCGGTTACTGTGATCGTAGTTTACTCTATGTGCATTTGTATCAAGTAAAATTCGTTTATAAATATCTAGTTCAGTTGAGTCATACTGTTCCGGCATTTTGTGAAATAGTAATGAGTAAAGGCCTGGAGTTAATGCCCAATATTTATTTCCTATGGTTATTTTGTCATGACTTAGCTTAAGATATGAATTTCCAAATTTCCAATCACCATTTTCATCCTTATAAGGCCCAAATATGGTATCGAGTTTTTTGTTTTCAAACAAATCTGGTAAATTAAATTTCCAATCATCTGTTGGGAATAAAATGATTCACTCAAGTGTGAATTTTCTTTATTTTCACTTTTCCCTGGTAAAGGACTAAAACACTCTTTTTTAGTGGGAGTACTGTAATTTTCAGATTTAATTCTTTCATCAGAAAATTTCATTGGATCTAATGAATCATCATATAACTTTACAAGTTTTTTAAGTGGTTCTGTTATAGGTTTAAATGTATGTTCTAGTTTACTAAACGATTCTGCTTCACCTTGTTTGATACTGTCGAATTTTTTTTTTAAATTTTTCTTGATTTCACCAATTCTTTTAATATACTTTCTTCCATGTTGTGTTACTGGAGAATAGCTTAGCTATAGTTACAAACTGATTTTTGAAAAAGCTAAACAGCTTTTTGAAACAGAAAAACAGCTTATATATACAGCTAAACAGCCTTTTGAAACAGCTAAACAGCTTTTTTTAAACAGCTAAACAGCTTTTTTAAAGAAAAAAAAACAGATTTTTTAAACTGTTAAGTCAGCCTTTAATTAGAAAATGTCCGCAGCAGTTGAATGAATATTTATAACTAATGTTGAATGAAAACATCAAAGCCTTTTCTATAGCGCCCATTCCACACATCATCATCCTTGCTGATCACAAGAAATCCATATTTTTCCTTCCAACATTCATTGCATATATTATGAAACATTTTGGGACTCATATTACTTCCAACATGATCATTATAAATATGTTTTAAATTTAAGTCATCTTGTTTAAACACTATGATAAAGTTTGCATTATCTCGTACTAAGTGTTTTGGAATACGTGTATACGTTTGACACAAATAAAACAAAACAATGTCTCTATGACGACCCATACAAAAATATGATATAATATTGTTCTGTTTTTCGCATGCAACATCATCAAATATCATTATAGAGCTTCCCTTTGCCTTATCAGGTGATATGACATCTTCATTCTCTGTAAATGTGTAAAGACCCATTCCCTTTTCTGATGAAATAAGTTTCTCAAGATACTTATATTTTGGCTGTTGTAATGACTTTGAATACAAGTAAATATTTTTAAACTTTAATCCATTTGGGCTTTCGATTAAACTGAGCATTACATTTGTTTTCCCGCAATTAGATGGACCTACTATTAATACTCTTATAGAATTTGGTAATAGGTAGCTGTGTTTAGTTCGGCTATTGTATTCAATGAAATCGAAATTTCTTACTAAGATATTTGAATGTTGCTTAATCAAATGCATCTTTACAACTGATAGTTATATTAAAATTTAATTCATTCACAATCATATATATGTATATTGACAAGTTTGAATATTGACAAGTTTGAATTTATTTACAGAAATAATTAAAAAGTATAAATGATTGTGTATTCAAGTAAAAAATTTAATGCGAAACAGACAGTTCAAGGAAAAGGACTGATAAACAGTTTGATTAATTCACTACCAGTTGAACTTCATTTACCTGGATATCAATTTTGTGGACCTGGAACAAAATTAGAAAAACAGTTGAAGAGAGGAGATATAGGAATTAATCCATTGGATGCTGCTTGATATTAAAAAACGTCATCAGGCGGATAGAGAACTAGCTAATAAAGCTTGGGAGAGGGTGAGAGCTAAAGACAGCACATTCGGAGAAAAAATAAATTCGTACCTTGTAACAAACGCAATGAAATCTAAAGTGAAATTTGGTTTGGGTGTTAAATCCAAAAACGCTAAGCAAAATTTTAAGCAAAACCATTTTCGTAATGCAATTAAAGCAGCTACAACTATCTTAAAGAAAAACAAGCCTACAGATATAAAAAAAAAACTATACAACTTGCACGCAAAGTTATTAATCATTCATTTCTTGGGCAAAAAACTGAAGTAAAAATTCCAAGAATTATTAGAGTTCCCAAAATTGGCGGCTTATTACCTTTGATACCGATACTTACAGCACTTGGAGCATTAGGCGCAATGGCTTCTTGAGGTTCACAAATTGCTAAAGCTATTACTATAGCTAAAAATGGTAGAGAACAGCTGGAAGAAAGTAAACGACATAATAGAGCATTAGAGGCAATAGCAATAGGAAAAGGTCTCTATCTCAAACCTTATAAAAAGGGATATGGAATATTTTATACGAAAACTACATCAAAAAACTATTAAAGCAGCTACCCAACAGATCACTAACAGATATGGATTTAAGAACTTTTGGAAAGAAGTATATTCATCACTTTAGAGGAGTTTATATGAAAGATAAACTTCCTAATATTCCACGGAGGATAGAATGTGGAATTATCAACTTAGACTCTAATACCGGAGATGGTACACATTGGGTAGCATATTATAAAAATAATGATAATGTGGAATATTTTCATAGTTTTGGTAATCTTCAACCACCCTTAGGAGTATTAAGATAATTGGGAAACGATATAAAGTATAACTATAAGAGATATCAGAAATTGAATGCATTTAATTGTGGTCATTTATGTTTAAACTTTTTAATAAAATACCAAATAAAAAACAATGCGGAATAAAAAAAGAAAACACATATAATTTGTTTAATTTATTTATAGTTTCATTTCATTTATTATCCATTCTTAACAATAGTCTGTGCATTTTTACATCTGTTACAATTTGCTTTGCATTTTTTTTCCTATTTCGTAACAAAGACGTGTCAGATCAACTTCAATATCTCTTTCATTAATTCCTTTTATGTCGCTTAGTTGTATATTAGTTTTTCTCAATACTGAACACGTTGGAATGTGGTAGTCATAATAAAAATGTAGAATTTGCTTTCTACGGTTGCCGTTCCAACATATAATTGAAGTTAAAAATATTCCAACACCAATTAGAGATTTCCACGTATCTGGCTCTATTTTAATTTTGCAGTTGTCCTGCTGAATAATTAAACGATAGCTACCGTTTTTAAATTGAAATATGTAGGCTGTATTCCTTTCCTTAGTATTATCTATTAAATTAACTGAATTTAAAAATTCCCTTTGGGAAAGGACACTGCTGATATAAAATTTATAATGCATTAATCGTAGCCACTCTTCCCGATCCAATCCAATAAAATGTTTATTTTTATAATGCAGCCAGCCATATCATTGGCTTAAATCCATTTAGAGTTGAAAAACCGCAAGAAATTTTTAATTTTAAATTCAGGAAGTACTCCAGCTCAAAAACCATATCCTGTATTTGAGGTTTCCTTGGTTGTTCAAAAAAATGTCTCATTTTATTTTCCATTTTCAAAGGAGAATATTAATTTTTTTACTATACACCTCGGAAGTAAATTTTAAACTGATGATGACTTCGCTCTAAAAAATCCCTTTATATTGAAAATATTTTGAATACTATGCTCTATCTATTTATCTATGTATCTGTCATTGTGTAAATAATGTATACAATTACATACATACATACATATATGTATGTTGTCTAAACGTTTCTAAGAAAAAATAAAACATGTAATTTATGTTTAAATATTTTGTTTATTTTTTTTAATGAAAAATTATAAAATTTAATTTAGTTAAAAATTTTGTTTAAAATGTTTATTAATTCATCTCAATCTTCCTTTCGGTTAACGGTGGCAGTCGATAAAATGTGATGAAATTAGCTTCTATATATATCAATAATCTTCTTCACCCTTAGTCTTTTAATATGAAAAAAGCAACATGTACACATGCCAACAACATCTTCATTTGAATTGTCGTCATGAGAGCAAGGTAACTTATCATCAAAATTCTCGTAATCAGTTTTGAATGCTCGAAGAAAAGACAGATGTTCCTCGAAAATTATATTTCCGAACTCTTGTAAAAAATCATTTATAAAATCCATCGTTCTAGTTTAAAATCTTAATGAAAACTACTCATTGATTTATTAAATCCTTACATATGTATGTTTTTATATGGTTGAATTCATATAAATTAAACAAATATTTATGGAATTTCATTTGTTTTTTTTTTGTTTTTATTTAAAATATTTCTTTAAATACTTTTAAAATATTTGTTTAAATACTTTTTATGTACTTTTTAAATAGTTTCTATTTAAATGTAGCAAAAGGATAATAATCTCTTACAGGAGGAACTGGCTTTAACTCCAATCTGTATAAATCACTATTGTTGCTATCATTTATAGGATATTTAGAAATAAGATAAGCGCCCGTAGATAAATTTTCAATATCCTTATCACGTAGTGAATTAAATCTCTTTGATAAATATAAAATGTTCGTTCCCAGCTCTAAGACAATAGTTTCCCCATCCTTTGTAGTAATACGCTCAGCTCCAGTTATATGGTACTCCTCTAGAGATAACATATCCTTCACACTAAGTCTCTGTCTGGCGTTCAATTTATTGGAGGTATTTATTGAAGGTAACTTATATTAAACTGTGAACTTTTATGCATCAGTACAAATTATTTATAATTATTTCATATCAAAACATATATACATTTCTCTGTCTCCCTCTATCTATCTTTATTTCTCTTTCTATCTCATTTTATTTATCAATTAAATTTTCTCTTTTCCATCAATTATTATTAACATTTTATTTTATTTTATTTCTTTATTTTATTTCTTTATTTTATTTCATTATTTCATTTATATACTATTAAATATATTATATAATATAATTAAAAACTTAAATCTAATATAAGTTCATCGCCTTTGTTATCACACCAAAATTCATAATTGAATTGGGCAAGTAGCTCGTACCCTTCGTTATCATAGAGGAACTCATATACCTCATCCTCGAAAAAAATTTTATGATATCCCATCTGGTTGTGTGGGATATCCTCTCCGTTCCAATTCTGCGGAGAGTTTATGTAGTTTGACACTACTTCTTCCACTGAATTGTTACCAAATTGTTCAAATTCTGTCAAACCGCTTATAGAAAGTGGGCTGACCGAAGGGTTTGTAATGCCGAAGTCTTCCTTCAAAGATATAATAAGTGGACTAGATTCCATTTTGATTTTTTTTTACTTATTTTTAATATAGCTTTTGCGCTTGCAATTGAGTTTCACTGACTAAGTTTAAAATGTTCCACGATTCGACATTTATACTAAAAAACAAAAACCATCAACAACAACAATAACAACAACAACGTAATACAAACAAAATATCAATAGATAAGCTAATGCGCATAAACATTGCATTTGCTCCCTCACTCCACATACATACATACATGCATACACGTGTAACGCTGACCAAATTCACTACATTTTAAACCCTTTCCTATTCCACTCACGATCGTTTATATACATTTATAGAATTTACATATGGAAATAATTAAACAAAAATATCAATTAGAAATTTTATACAAACGCATGACATGTGCCTTTACTAACTAACTAACATACATATGTATGTACATATTTTCCCCAAATCATCAAATACTTTCTTTTCAATCTTTCCTGCCTACATACAAAACAACCTATTGCTAGCCGTTACCATTCTCAAAACATTCGAAAAAAATATGAAAAAAATTTCTAATCTTTTTGTGCTACAGTTCTCGTGTATAACAACACAAAATACCTATTCAGTTTCAACTAAAATTCATGCGTGCATACTTTCAGCCGTTAAATTCAATTCCCAACTCCATTTACGACCTGTCTTACGATGTTTCCAGAAAGCGTTCGATCCAATACTTGTTTTGCATACAACAATAACATTAGAAAATTTGTTGTTGTTTGCAATACAAGTATTCGATCGAACGATTTCTGGTGACATCGCAAGACAGGCTATTAGTGCTCGCCACCATAAGCCAAGCCTCATTGATCAAGACTTAACCCACTCATAAACCGTTATTATTTTCTCCTTTCTCCACTACTGCCACCTAGACTTATCTACCACACAACTACTCATCCAACTCCCATTTGGATAAACTTATTTTGCCTCTAGTTAAGCCAAAACTCATTGATCAATACTTAGCCAACTCACAAACAGTATTATTTCTCCACTACTGCCACCTAGACTTATCTACCACACAGATACTCACCCAAAACCCATTAAGATAAACTTAATTGCTTTTGGGGTAAGCTCAGCCACATTGATCAAGACTTAGCCAACTCACACACATTTTACCTCTTTACAGCGCTGCCATATGACGTAAATATACTCCATTTACCTAATTCACTATCCTTTTACACACTTTTTTCATCTCACTATGGCAACACTCACACCACTATTTAGCAAATAGACACTCCTTTTACCCCTTTTCACCAACATACGGCAACTCTTACACCAGTATTTAGCGAATACACAAACCTTTACTGCTTACAGCGCCCCCTAGTGGTGAATTCGCCGTTATCTCTTGTTATCTATTTTAATTGCTTTATGGGTCAACAAGCAATTCCTATATGCTCCTTTTTCAATGTTGATTTAAAAAGTATTGTTGCAGAAACTGCTTTAATTTTTTAAATGCAGTTTGAGTCATGAAAGTACAGAACAAATACTGTACAGCAAATAAAATACAGAATATTTCAACGTTATTACCTAATGAATAATTTATACAGAACAGGACTCTAAAATACAGTACTGTTCTGTATAATACAGAACGGATGGTCACCGTACTTATAACACATGTCATGATAGCCTTCTGGCTTAATCTGGACAGGAGTAATAGTGGGCCTAAGTTGACCACATGGGACTCAAAAAAACTTCTGAGGCTTGTAACTTTTAGAAAAATTATCCGATTTTTATGGGACGAAGCGTTTTAAGCTAAACTTAAAATTTTTAAGAAATAATGTCCTAAAATGTGTTATCGTATCTCTCATAGCTAAAAAGATAACTGACTTTAGAAAAAAAGTTTTTTTTGCCTTGACTTTTTTTTAGTATTTCATCTGTAACTTTTTAGTAGATTGTTGGATCTTAAATTAAAAGATAGCATTCAATTTCTGACAAAATTTCAAAAAAAAAAAGAAAAACCTAAGAAACTTATTAGTATCTGCATTCGTGAAATCGGGAAAATACTAAGAATTCAAAATTTTAAAATTTTCCTGAAAAAGGCATGTTTTTTAAAGAAAAAGTATTTTCATTATTTTAAATTTTTTGAAAAACTTTGTTTAACACATTCACTTTTATACCACATACCTCAAAAAACAATTTATTCAGAATTTTCTTAGAGCCAATTATTTTGTATTTTGGACATGCTCCCTACATTCAGCAGTGTCCGAAAATTACCAATCTTGAAAATATTTTTTGTATTTAAGCGCTTATAAAAACTGTAACATTTAATTATATAGATAGTTTTCAGCATGTTTAACTAAAATTTTGGAGAGCCTTTTCATGCGTACATACACGCAAATTTTCTGAAAAAAATCAAAATTTTGGAAAGATTGCTTTGTACTATAAAAAATATATATTAAAATAATTTCATTTTCTTATATTGGCATTTTTAGCTTCCATATGAGTCTTTTTACTTCGCCTAAAAAAATTATTCCAATATATTTAACTCATCTCGAGATATTCCGATTGTAGAGTGAAATTCAAAAAATATACAGAATACAAATAAATTTGGAATGTTATACAATAAGTCTTTTCGTAATAAAAAATATTTATCGTAATTATACGATATGTTTTATCATGTAGGTCTACTTAGTGCTGATAACAGGTAGCATTTAAATAATATAGAGCATTAATAAAAATAGTGTATATTTTCCTTTCTCAACATTACATTTTTTAATAGGTGATTTGATCGAGTGTTCATAGCTATGTTTGAAAAAATTAGTCCAGCCACTTAGAAGATATCACATCTTTTCTGGATGTATCGGGAATTTTTAAATTTTGTTATTTTAAATAATAACATAACAGAAATTAAAAATTTTAAAAACCCTCGAATTCATCTAGAAGATATGTGATATCTTTTTTTTTTTTTTTTTTTTTTTTTAATAGGACCAGCACTCAGGGGATAACCCCTACTCATGCAGCGCATTGCGCTAGAACTAGGAAAATAGGTTATAGGGAAGAAGGATAGAGGGAGTAGTGTCTGTGTACATTTGATTTAAATCTTCCTACGCTGGTAGTGGCAGGAAAGACCTCCGCAGGTAGTTGATTCCACATACGAACAGTGCGGCTAATACAATACAATACAATAAGTCTTTTCGTAATAAAAAATATTTATCGTAATTATACGATATGTTTTATCATGTAGGTCTACTTAGTGCTGATAACAGGTAGCATTTAAATAATATAGAGCATTAATAAAAATAGTGTATATTTTCCTTTCTCAACATTACATTTTTTAATAGGTGATTTGATCGAGTGTTCATAGCTATGTTTGAAAAAATTAGTCCAGCCACTTAGAAGATATCACATCTTTTCTGGATGTATCGGGAATTTTTAAATTTTGTTATTTTAAATAATAACATAACAGAAATTAAAAATTTTAAAAACCCTCGAATTCATCTAGAAGATATGTGATATCTTTTTTTTTTTTTTTTTTTTTTTTTTAATAGGACCAGCACTCAGGGGATAACCCCTACTCATGCAGCGCATTGCGCTAGAACTAGGAAAATAGGTTATAGGGAAGAAGGATAGAGGGAGTAGTGTCTGTGTACATTTGATTTAAATCTTCCTACGCTGGTAGTGGCAGGAAAGACCTCCGCAGGTAGTTGATTCCACATACGAACAGTGCGGCTAAAAAAGGAATTTTCTCTGTAATGCGTAGTGCGATGCATTGGCCAATCGACCACAAAAGGATGTGCTCTAAATGAGGCACGTGTTGTACGTACATATGTGCGGGTTTCAGGAACAAGTTCCCTAATTTCATTAGAAAACATTCTTGTAAACGGCTGGAGTGATTTTCTTCACACATAGCTAAGAACACTCTCCATCAAGTCACCTTTCAAACAGCAAGAACTAAATCAAAATCAGTCCAGCCATTTATCTGTACGTGGACTCGTACAGACACACAGATACACCGGTACACAGACACACACTACAAACTCATAACACCCTTTTTTTGTCGGGGTCCCGCGGGGGTTAAAAATATAAAACAATAATAAAACTAATTTATTTTAGAAGAAAACTCAAATAAAAAAGCCGAGGAATGAAATCGCACGAATTCTTCAGTCGATTTTTTAACCCTAGCTTGGGCACCAATATTTTTCTTCGAATCCGGTCACTATTTACATTTCTAAATACGTATACTTATATATATTTTTCGAGTAAAGCTTTTGCTCTTTCTATTTATTTTTAATAGATAGATATTCTTATTTTCTTTTGCAATTTGATAATACACATAATATAATAACAAATATACATATTTTGAAAAAAAAATACAGCCATTTTCGGAGAAAACTTTGCCAAATACATAGGTCAGTTCTCGTGGTACCTTCATAGCGAACAGTCGATTAGCGGAATTTTGCTTACATACTTAAAAAACAAACAAAAAAGTTATACAAAAAAAAATATTCGTAGTACATATTATTCGTAATAGTAGAAATAACAGAAACAAAAGAAAACCGCAAACAAAAAAAAAACATATACAAAGAGACAAAGTGAGGAATACTCGTATGAGTACCTCAAAACAAACAAACTATCATAAATAACAAAAACAAAAAAAGACCGCAAACAAAGAAAAAAAAACACAAACGAATAACCCTTGAGGAATTCTTTGTATGAGTGCGAGTTTTCGGTTTATTTATAAAATATTGACATCATTCGATAATACTATGGGGGAAGCGAAGCACACCGGGTGTAGCTAGTATACATATAAACAAGCTTACACATGCATTTATAATTTAGAGTAATTTGTTTAACATCGTTTTGTTAACACATTAAAAAAATATGATATGTAAAATACTTTTTATACAAAGTAGTTAACCCTGCGTTTACACATGCAAGTGTTTGCATGCAAGCTCTGTGTACGTATTATCAACGAAAATTTCGTACAAATGCCCGACTGTCTTGCAACTTGCATGTTTGTCTTTTAGTGCAGAGTTGTTTATAACATAAAAAATTTTAATTTTAAGGGAACCAGATAGTGTTGAACTTCATTCGTATTGCTTCAATGTTATTTATGTCTAAAAAATTAATAAACTGCTCGATTAATGAATATTTAAGAAAAAAAATTATTAAATTAGCTTTTAAATGTATTCAGTTCTCATGGTACCTTCATAGCGATCAGTCGATTAGCGGAATTTTGCGTGCATACTTAAAAAACAAACAAAAAAAATTATACAAAAAAAAATATTCGTAGTACATATTATTCGTAATAGTAGAAATAACAGAAACAAAAGAAAACCGCAAACAAAAAAAAAACAAAACAAAAACAAAAAAAGACCGCAAACAAAAAAAAAACACAAACGAATAATCCTTGAGGAATTCTTTGTATGAGTGCCTCAAATACAAAAAAATTTGAAGTGAGTTCAAACGGCAGAAATGCTTATTTTACTGTGAGTTCTGAAACTCTTAATGAAAAAAATATAAATAATAAACGTGATGAGTCTTTTTATAACGGCAGTGCCAATTTTTCGTCAGCGATCAATTTCACTCTGTCCAATTTCAAATAGTAGTGATTCATTAACATTACAGTTGCCTAGTACTTCTTCATATAAGCCAGTAATATCATTCCCTTCAGGCTCGTGTTCATCACTTAACAAAGTTATCACTACAGATAACAGCGGCTCGAAACTCAAGGTACAAGTCGGAATGCATAGATATATAAGCGTGGTAAGGCGTGGGCAAAGCCCAAATTCTTCAAAAATTTCATCTGCTCCAAAAATATCTAGGGATAACAGCGCAGCCTCAACTAATCGCCAAAACCGCTTTAAAATTTTGCAAGATGACAACGACAAACCCGAGGTATCCTCGAATAAAATATCCAAGCCGCCACCAATCTATTTGAGACAAAAAAATTCAAATGACCTTATTAAAAAATTAATTTCGGTCATTGGTGAGAATAAATTTCACATTGTACCAAACGTGGCACCATCGATTAAACTAAAATCCAAATTTATGACGAAACTGATTTCCGCAAAATGTGTCCAATATAATAAATAGAGAGAAGATTTCCCAACCTATTTCGTGTTGAACTTGAGCCTAATGATATAAAATTGAAAAAAATGAGACGCATCCAATTTATAGCTTAAAATACCAGTTATACCGAAAAATATCAGTTGAAGAACCACACAAGAGTTCTTGACCCGTACAGTGCCATTATTGTCAAGAATATGGCCATACGAAAACTTATTGCAATTTACCTACTGTTTGTATTGTGTGCGGCGAATTACACGGCACTGCTAGTTGCAATAAGTCAAAAACTCAAGCGATGTGTATCTTAGGAAGTATCACGAAGAAAAGGGCAATTGTAACCGGAAAGAGCTATTACTATGGTTTTAAGGCCACGTATTGCTTCACGTTTTATTGACAGGTTGTCAAACAAGTGCTTTAATATTTTGCTTGAACACAATATCGCACGACAATTTTGGCAGCATTGGTATATTTAGCAACTTTTGTTTTAACATAACACGACTAATCCCGCTTGTATTATTCCATGTTAAAACGAACTTATTATTATGTGTTTTTTATTCTTTTTATTATTATTTATTTCTTGGTTTATTATTTTATTATTACTATTATTATTATTATTATTATTATTATTATTATTATTATTATTATTATTATTATTATTATTATTATTATTATTATTATTATTATTATTATTATTATTATTATTATTATTATTATTATTATTATTATTATTATTATTATTATTATTATTATTATTATTATTATTATTATTATTATTATTATTATTATTATTATTATTATTATTATTATTATTATTATTATTATTATTATTATTATTATTATTATTATTATTATTATTATTATTATTATTATTATTATTATTATTATTATTATTATTATTATTATTATTATTATTATTATTATTATTATTATTATTATTATTATTATTATTATTATTATTATTATTATTATTATTATTATTATTATTATTATTATTATTATTATTATTATTATTATTATTATTATTATTATTATTATTATTATTATTATTATTATTATTATTATTATTATTATTATTATTATTATTATTATTATTATTATTATTATTATTATTATTATTATTATTATTATTATTATTATTATTATTATTATTATTATTATTATTATTATTATTATTATTATTATTATTATTATTATTATTATTATTATTATTATTATTATTATTATTATTATTATTATTATTATTATTATTATTATTATTATTATTATTATTATTATTATTATTATTATTATTATTATTATTATTATTATTATTATTATTATTATTATTATTATTATTATTATTATTATTATTATTATTATTATTATTATTATTATTATTATTATTATTATTATTATTATTATTATTATTATTATTATTATTATTATTATTATTATTATTATTATTATTATTATTATTATTATTATTATTATTATTATTATTATTATTATTATTATTATTATTATTATTATTATTATTATTATTATTATTATTATTATTATTATTATTATTATTATTATTATTATTATTATTATTATTATTATTATTATTATTATTATTATTATTATTATTATTATTATTATTATTATTATTATTATTATTATTATTATTATTATTATTATTATTATTATTATTATTATTATTATTATTATTATTATTATTATTATTATTATTATTATTATTATTATTATTATTATTATTATTATTATTATTATTATTATTATTATTATTATTATTATTATTATTATTATTATTATTATTATTATTATTATTATTATTATTATTATTATTATTATTATTATTATTATTATTATTATTATTATTATTATTATTATTATTATTATTATTATTATTATTATTATTATTATTATTATTATTATTATTATTATTATTATTATTATTATTATTATTATTATTATTATTATTATTATTATTATTATTATTATTATTATTATTATTATTATTATTATTATTATTATTATTATTATTATTATTATTATTATTATTATTATTATTATTATTATTATTATTATTATTATTATTATTATTATTATTATTATTATTATTATTATTATTATTATTATTATTATTATTATTATTATTATTATTATTATTATTATTATTATTATTATTATTATTATTATTATTATTATTATTATTATTATTATTATTATTATTATTATTATTATTATTATTATTATTATTATTATTATTATTATTATTATTATTATTATTATTATTATTATTATTATTATTATTATTATTATTATTATTATTATTATTATTATTATTATTATTATTATTATTATTATTATTATTATTATTATTATTATTATTATTATTATTATTATTATTATTATTATTATTATTATTATTATTATTATTATTATTATTATTATTATTATTATTATTATTATTATTATTATTATTATTATTATTATTATTATTATTATTATTATTATTATTATTATTATTATTATTATTATTATTATTATTATTATTATTATTATTATTATTATTATTATTATTATTATTATTATTATTATTATTATTATTATTATTATTATTATTATTATTATTATTATTATTATTATTATTATTATTATTATTATTATTATTATTATTATTATTATTATTATTATTATTATTATTATTATTATTATTATTATTATTATTATTATTATTATTATTATTATTATTATTATTATTATTATTATTATTATTATTATTATTATTATTATTATTATTATTATTATTATTATTATTATTATTATTATTATTATTATTATTATTATTATTATTATTATTATTATTATTATTATTATTATTATTATTATTATTATTATTATTATTATTATTATTATTATTATTATTATTATTATTATTATTATTATTATTATTATTATTATTATTATTATTATTATTATTATTATTATTATTATTATTATTATTATTATTATTATTATTATTATTATTATTATTATTATTATTATTATTATTATTATTATTATTATTATTATTATTATTATTATTATTATTATTATTATTATTATTATTATTATTATTATTATTATTATTATTATTATTATTATTATTATTATTATTATTATTATTATTATTATTATTATTATTATTATTATTATTATTATTATTATTATTATTATTATTATTATTATTATTATTATTATTATTATTATTATTATTATTATTATTATTATTATTATTATTATTATTATTATTATTATTATTATTATTATTATTATTATTATTATTATTATTATTATTATTATTATTATTATTATTATTATTATTATTATTATTATTATTATTATTATTATTATTATTATTATTATTATTATTATTATTATTATTATTATTATTATTATTATTATTATTATTATTATTATTATTATTATTATTATTATTATTATTATTATTATTATTATTATTATTATTATTATTATTATTATTATTATTATTATTATTATTATTATTATTATTATTATTATTATTATTATTATTATTATTATTATTATTATTATTATTATTATTATTATTATTATTATTATTATTATTATTATTATTATTATTATTATTATTATTATTATTATTATTATTATTATTATTATTATTATTATTATTATTATTATTATTATTATTATTATTATTATTATTATTATTATTATTATTATTATTATTATTATTATTATTATTATTATTATTATTATTATTATTATTATTATTATTATTATTATTATTATTATTATTATTATTATTATTATTATTATTATTATTATTATTATTATTATTATTATTATTATTATTATTATTATTATTATTATTATTATTATTATTATTATTATTATTATTATTATTATTATTATTATTATTATTATTATTATTATTATTATTATTATTATTATTATTATTATTATTATTATTATTATTATTATTATTATTATTATTATTATTATTATTATTATTATTATTATTATTATTATTATTATTATTATTATTATTATTATTATTATTATTATTATTATTATTATTATTATTATTATTATTATTATTATTATTATTATTATTATTATTATTATTATTATTATTATTATTATTATTATTATTATTATTATTATTATTATTATTATTATTATTATTATTATTATTATTATTATTATTATTATTATTATTATTATTATTATTATTATTATTATTATTATTATTATTATTATTATTATTATTATTATTATTATTATTATTATTATTATTATTATTATTATTATTATTATTATTATTATTATTATTATTATTATTATTATTATTATTATTATTATTATTATTATTATTATTATTATTATTATTATTATTATTATTATTATTATTATTATTATTATTATTATTATTATTATTATTATTATTATTATTATTATTATTATTATTATTATTATTATTATTATTATTATTATTATTATTATTATTATTATTATTATTATTATTATTATTATTATTATTATTATTATTATTATTATTATTATTATTATTATTATTATTATTATTATTATTATTATTATTATTATTATTATTATTATTATTATTATTATTATTATTATTATTATTATTATTATTATTATTATTATTATTATTATTATTATTATTATTATTATTATTATTATTATTATTATTATTATTATTATTATTATTATTATTATTATTATTATTATTATTATTATTATTATTATTATTATTATTATTATTATTATTATTATTATTATTATTATTATTATTATTATTATTATTATTATTATTATTATTATTATTATTATTATTATTATTATTATTATTATTATTATTATTATTATTATTATTATTATTATTATTATTATTATTATTATTATTATTATTATTATTATTATTATTATTATTATTATTATTATTATTATTATTATTATTATTATTATTATTATTATTATTATTATTATTATTATTATTATTATTATTATTATTATTATTATTATTATTATTATTATTATTATTATTATTATTATTATTATTATTATTATTATTATTATTATTATTATTATTATTATTATTATTATTATTATTATTATTATTATTATTATTATTATTATTATTATTATTATTATTATTATTATTATTATTATTATTATTATTATTATTATTATTATTATTATTATTATTATTATTATTATTATTATTATTATTATTATTATTATTATTATTATTATTATTATTATTATTATTATTATTATTATTATTATTATTATTATTATTATTATTATTATTATTATTATTATTATTATTATTATTATTATTATTATTATTATTATTATTATTATTATTATTATTATTATTATTATTATTATTATTATTATTATTATTATTATTATTATTATTATTATTATTATTATTATTATTATTATTATTATTATTATTATTATTATTATTATTATTATTATTATTATTATTATTATTATTATTATTATTATTATTATTATTATTATTATTATTATTATTATTATTATTATTATTATTATTATTATTATTATTATTATTATTATTATTATTATTATTATTATTATTATTATTATTATTATTATTATTATTATTATTATTATTATTATTATTATTATTATTATTATTATTATTATTATTATTATTATTATTATTATTATTATTATTATTATTATTATTATTATTATTATTATTATTATTATTATTATTATTATTATTATTATTATTATTATTATTATTATTATTATTATTATTATTATTATTATTATTATTATTATTATTATTATTATTATTATTATTATTATTATTATTATTATTATTATTATTATTATTATTATTATTATTATTATTATTATTATTATTATTATTATTATTATTATTATTATTATTATTATTATTATTATTATTATTATTATTATTATTATTATTATTATTATTATTATTATTATTATTATTATTATTATTATTATTATTATTATTATTATTATTATTATTATTATTATTATTATTATTATTATTATTATTATTATTATTATTATTATTATTATTATTATTATTATTATTATTATTATTATTATTATTATTATTATTATTATTATTATTATTATTATTATTATTATTATTATTATTATTATTATTATTATTATTATTATTATTATTATTATTATTATTATTATTATTATTATTATTATTATTATTATTATTATTATTATTATTATTATTATTATTATTATTATTATTATTATTATTATTATTATTATTATTATTATTATTATTATTATTATTATTATTATTATTATTATTATTATTATTATTATTATTATTATTATTATTATTATTATTATTATTATTATTATTATTATTATTATTATTATTATTATTATTATTATTATTATTATTATTATTATTATTATTATTATTATTATTATTATTATTATTATTATTATTATTATTATTATTATTATTATTATTATTATTATTATTATTATTATTATTATTATTATTATTATTATTATTATTATTATTATTATTATTATTATTATTATTATTATTATTATTATTATTATTATTATTATTATTATTATTATTATTATTATTATTATTATTATTATTATTATTATTATTATTATTATTATTATTATTATTATTATTATTATTATTATTATTATTATTATTATTATTATTATTATTATTATTATTATTATTATTATTATTATTATTATTATTATTATTATTATTATTATTATTATTATTATTATTATTATTATTATTATTATTATTATTATTATTATTATTATTATTATTATTATTATTATTATTATTATTATTATTATTATTATTATTATTATTATTATTATTATTATTATTATTATTATTATTATTATTATTATTATTATTATTATTATTATTATTATTATTATTATTATTATTATTATTATTATTATTATTATTATTATTATTATTATTATTATTATTATTATTATTATTATTATTATTATTATTATTATTATTATTATTATTATTATTATTATTATTATTATTATTATTATTATTATTATTATTATTATTATTATTATTATTATTATTATTATTATTATTATTATTATTATTATTATTATTATTATTATTATTATTATTATTATTATTATTATTATTATTATTATTATTATTATTATTATTATTATTATTATTATTATTATTATTATTATTATTATTATTATTATTATTATTATTATTATTATTATTATTATTATTATTATTATTATTATTATTATTATTATTATTATTATTATTATTATTATTATTATTATTATTATTATTATTATTATTATTATTATTATTATTATTATTATTATTATTATTATTATTATTATTATTATTATTATTATTATTATTATTATTATTATTATTATTATTATTATTATTATTATTATTATTATTATTATTATTATTATTATTATTATTATTATTATTATTATTATTATTATTATTATTATTATTATTATTATTATTATTATTATTATTATTATTATTATTATTATTATTATTATTATTATTATTATTATTATTATTATTATTATTATTATTATTATTATTATTATTATTATTATTATTATTATTATTATTATTATTATTATTATTATTATTATTATTATTATTATTATTATTATTATTATTATTATTATTATTATTATTATTATTATTATTATTATTATTATTATTATTATTATTATTATTATTATTATTATTATTATTATTATTATTATTATTATTATTATTATTATTATTATTATTATTATTATTATTATTATTATTATTATTATTATTATTATTATTATTATTATTATTATTATTATTATTATTATTATTATTATTATTATTATTATTATTATTATTATTATTATTATTATTATTATTATTATTATTATTATTATTATTATTATTATTATTATTATTATTATTATTATTATTATTATTATTATTATTATTATTATTATTATTATTATTATTATTATTATTATTATTATTATTATTATTATTATTATTATTATTATTATTATTATTATTATTATTATTATTATTATTATTATTATTATTATTATTATTATTATTATTATTATTATTATTATTATTATTATTATTATTATTATTATTATTATTATTATTATTATTATTATTATTATTATTATTATTATTATTATTATTATTATTATTATTATTATTATTATTATTATTATTATTATTATTATTATTATTATTATTATTATTATTATTATTATTATTATTATTATTATTATTATTATTATTATTATTATTATTATTATTATTATTATTATTATTATTATTATTATTATTATTATTATTATTATTATTATTATTATTATTATTATTATTATTATTATTATTATTATTATTATTATTATTATTATTATTATTATTATTATTATTATTATTATTATTATTATTATTATTATTATTATTATTATTATTATTATTATTATTATTATTATTATTATTATTATTATTATTATTATTATTATTATTATTATTATTATTATTATTATTATTATTATTATTATTATTATTATTATTATTATTATTATTATTATTATTATTATTATTATTATTATTATTATTATTATTATTATTATTATTATTATTATTATTATTATTATTATTATTATTATTATTATTATTATTATTATTATTATTATTATTATTATTATTATTATTATTATTATTATTATTATTATTATTATTATTATTATTATTATTATTATTATTATTATTATTATTATTATTATTATTATTATTATTATTATTATTATTATTATTATTATTATTATTATTATTATTATTATTATTATTATTATTATTATTATTATTATTATTATTATTATTATTATTATTATTATTATTATTATTATTATTATTATTATTATTATTATTATTATTATTATTATTATTATTATTATTATTATTATTATTATTATTATTATTATTATTATTATTATTATTATTATTATTATTATTATTATTATTATTATTATTATTATTATTATTATTATTATTATTATTATTATTATTATTATTATTATTATTATTATTATTATTATTATTATTATTATTATTATTATTATTATTATTATTATTATTATTATTATTATTATTATTATTATTATTATTATTATTATTATTATTATTATTATTATTATTATTATTATTATTATTATTATTATTATTATTATTATTATTATTATTATTATTATTATTATTATTATTATTATTATTATTATTATTATTATTATTATTATTATTATTATTATTATTATTATTATTATTATTATTATTATTATTATTATTATTATTATTATTATTATTATTATTATTATTATTATTATTATTATTATTATTATTATTATTATTATTATTATTATTATTATTATTATTATTATTATTATTATTATTATTATTATTATTATTATTA